>JXSR01S023603.1:80560-100176 GCA_000969725.1 Ophiothrix spiculata | reverse complement strand
GTTGTACCACCTATCACTAAGCTTGTTCCATTGTAGTGTATGCATCATATCATTTACTGGAGTTCTTATATCAGCCGATAGAATAATGCGTGCAAGTCTGTTCTGGAGTACTTGAAGTGAATTAAGAAGCTCATTAGAGGTATTGGTCCATACACAACAACAATAATCAAAGTTTGTAAAATGCATATAAAGCATATCTCTGATTGAAGCATGAAGGTGTATTGGATATCCACATTTTTATTTTGCGTATCCCGGCTTAGTTCGCAGGTGTGTAACCACACTTAAATGTCCCCGTTTAGATAAGTGTGTATCCCTGATACACTCGTTTTACAAGCAGGGGTGTGTGTTCTTGGTTATAAAATGTACCTGTCATTGTTGTTGTTATTATTTAGGGGAAGGGGTTCTCTAATATGAAATGACTATTATGACAAGTAGAGAGCATTGGTAATTCCTAGGATTCCTTACATTTGTCACAGATACCTTAAAGAGGGATTTATGATAAAAACGTACCGTCAACAGGGACACCGATATAAAATATGTCATAATTAGATAGTGATTTGGATAAGAAAATCAAGGACAAGGAGAAACAAAACACATAGGTTTTTGACCAATACTTGTTGAAATATCATTTCAAATGCAAGCATAAAATGGGTAGATGTTCAAAACATACCCTAAGCAAGGTTTGCCTGTAAAAGGTACATACGAATCGCCTGTTTTGATACTGTACTAACCCTAAACATGGATCCTATAGGGTCCTAGTTTTGCTTGTCAAAACCACCATGTAAATCTGTTTTTTCATTAACACGGATGACTTCAAGTTTAAAATCAGAGTGCCCCTCCTCAGGGAATATCTCAGTTTTGATAACAGGTACTTTGAATTATATTTTAGTCTGAATTTGATTATGGTTATTGATTGTTAATTTTATTAATGTTATGTCCCGGAGGGGGCACCCAACTTTGGTTTTGGTAGGAGTGTGCGGCACCGATATCTGTAACCCTAGTCTAAAAGAAGAGAGCGGAAGATCAGTTCCAAAAAGGGGTCTTGAGAACTATTTTGGGGGACTAAATTTGGGCTCTGGAAGCCAAAATTTCTCTTGAAATGGGGGTCTTGTGATCTAAATTTCAAACTATATGTGAGGCTAGGGGACTGGAAATTTTTGAAAATAGGGCTTGTGAACTAAAGATTGCATTTGAAATGGGGGTCTAGGGAGCGCCAGTCAAGACATGAAAATGGGGTCTTTAGGGCTGCACATATACCCGTACCACCTTCACAGGTCAGCCCCCCCCCCCGGGTGATTATGTTGTGGCCTATTAACATTAAACGGTGCCTAGAGCATCATTCCTCACATTCTGTATCTTTATTTATTATATTTTTGCAGGCTTGGTCATACATAAACCAAGAAGCAGAATTACAGACCCGTGCCCCTACATTTCTTGCTACATTGAAGGCAGCCAGTGTTAACCAAGAGGCTTTGGCACGTTCAAAGCCTAAAACATATGAAAGCATCAGACCAGGCATTATGGCAGCAGCTGGTGTGTTGCTTCAGCAGTTCAGTGCCGTAATTCACAAATGACTGCACATGCAACGATGACTGACCTGCAACTTGAAGCTGGCAAATGCACCAAACAAACTCATGAAAGACTTCAAGCGAGAAGCATGGCTACATCTTCTGTGTCCACAAAGCGAAAACAAGTTGCTCTGGGTGTTGACTTTGATAAGGAAGTTAAAGATTGGAAAGCACAGATGGAAATGGAAGAAGGAAGAATCAGGGAACTGTAGAGAGAGTGCCAGCAGATAGAAACAAAGATAGAACAAGGAGATTTCTCATTTCAAGATCGTGTCAACCTGAAGAAGCTGGAGGAGAAGATTTCTGCAGTTCAAGCCAATCAGCATCCTGGATATAGACTGGTGGGTGATAACATAGACTGGAATATAAATCCGAGACATTGGACAAGGACAGCTTGCAGGAGAGGTCTTCACTATTTCAATCTAATGACAGTTGAGAATAGAGTAAGTTCCTTGATTGTTCAAGCCTTTATTCTGCAAATATGGCTCAGGATATAAAAATCATTATGCTAAATGTATTATAAGTGTCAATCTCACTGTTCAGATCTAGATAGCTGTCACCACAGATTAAGGATCTGTGCTGTCACATATATTATTAAGACTAGAATTCCGGGGGGGGGGGTAATCAAATATGAAAGTGACGTACCTGCGCCAACAGGTTTTCGTAATGTAGAGGCAAATTAAGAGGTGAGAATACATTGGAAAATAGGGGTCACTCGGTGTAGAGGGTAAAAAACTGGGTCATTTCGAGCGATTTATTGGCAAAAGTGAAAAACAGGGTCATACGGTGTCAGTTTTTGAATAAAATAAGCCTAATTTTGACATTTACAAAATCGCTGATCTTCAAAATTTTTGAAAAATCAACAAAAAGGGGGTCATTCGGTGTAGGTTTTCGAAAAATTAGGAAAATGGGGATGAGTCGCCATAAAAAAGGTTGACTTTCAAAAATAATAGGGGGTCATTGGGTGACAGCTGAGTGACAAGGGGTCATTGAGTGAGAGCGGAGCAAAACAAATGGGGATCTATTGAAAGGGGCATGACGCATGCCAATATAGGAGTCTTTCCCTACTATTGTGATTTGTCATTATTATCAGTATTTCTATTTTTACACGAATGAAGATAGCGCAATTCTAAAACTTATTTTCATGCTGTTAGACTCGCCAGTTTTTGTGTGGATACTTCGATTAAAAGAATTTGTGATGTCACTAAACTGCTTACTAACAATTAGTAATAATGTTGTAAATTTAATCAACAAATGCATTGATTTCTCTCACTTTGATTTCTACAGATATCTGGCAATGAATTTCATAATGATAGCCCCATAGCAGACATCAAGGCCCGTATTCCAGAAAGATGTTTAGCTAAAACAGTGTTTAACTGAGCATCAACTGTCCAAGAATGATACGCATCATTGCAGCTTTCAAGCAGAGCAGTTCAATGAGTCGTGCTGTTGACGAGAAATAAAACCTTGATTTAGCTAAACACCTTTCTGGAATACGGGCCCAAAGGTTTACCGCTTACAGCATTCTTACCAGATTGCGAGTTACAACGCTCATCTGAGAAGTGAATTCATTATCTTGGTTGGCCGGGTTATCACCAAATATATGCCACATTTTCAGAACTTGAAACCACACATACCTGCTCACATTCAACACAGATATAGCCGAATAACAAGGCAGAAAAGCAAAACAGTAAGTACCATTCCAAACTGTTTTACAAAACCATTTAATATTCAATAAAGGAGCTTGTTGTTACCATAGATTAATAAGAGTCCAGATAGGAAACTTGTCTATTTGCACCCTAAAATCCGGCTAAGTTAGGGGATTGTGCCTCGCGCTTCTATTAATTGACTACAGTGCAATACGCATCTTACATTTTGCCGCTAAATTGGGCGTTAGCAAGGAACAGCGCTTGACTGGCTTGATAGACGCATTCTTAGTCAAATTACCATTTAGTTGCCACAGTACGGTTGTTACCACTTTCATTGAGCTGAAGTGTGTGAATTTGCAGGTAGGGATAACATTTTATCTGCAGGTGATTTACACTCTCCACGACCGGTAATAACTGAACCAAATATTGGGGAAAATCATAAAATCCTTCAGAAACACCAAAAATATAATTTTGTTTTGAATGCTGATCTTGAGTATGAGGCTATTCTTTAAAGGCGTGTAATGAAGCAATAAGTTGGTAATGACATTAAGTTTCATTTGTTGCTTTACTTCAAAGATTGCAGATAAATCAAACAAAATGTCAAATTTCTATTTAATTTACTAATATTGCCAATTTTATTAAGATTTCAATTCTAGTGGCGGTATTTTTCTTTGTCAACAACATGTATGGGGTTCTTCAAAAACAATTCTACGGGGATGCTCAAAGTAGACTTCGGAATTTTGACCATCTCTTTACCTCAAAAATCGTGATTTCGTGACCCATCTCTATACCAAATTTCTAGAAAAAGCACCCAATTTAGGGCAAATTGAGTGCTTTTTTGGCAACATTTTCCAAAATACACCCAATTTTGCAAATTGGGCGCATTGCCTCTGTGACGAAAACCCACCCATCAATATACCAAAAGTACGAAAATGCACCCAAAACCTTAGAGCATCCCCGTATACCATTTGTCAGTAAGAATCCCCCTTCATGATTATTGGCCATAAAGTACATGTAGGGGTATTTCTGAATGGAATAAAAATGGTAAATTTATCATATCTGTCTTATTTTTACATCAAATTTGTTTATTTTGTCAGTACAGATAAATGAGAGCATGTACGTACTCAAAAATTGTAAGGTTTTTTCTGGAGACCCTGTAGTAAACAATACTTGTATTTTAGAGGGGTCTAATAGTGAACATAGGGGGTCTGAAAATGCAACCATTCTTGGTCACGTTCTGTATACCAACCTTTCCACTAGCTACCCCTTTATTTGTGTTTTAAATATGATCTTTTAATGTAATTTATATTGTTTGTATTTTAACAGGTAGCACTTGGTGTCATACTGGAGAGTGAAAATTCAAAGACAGGTATAACAAAAATAATGGACCACATGTATACGTACTGTCCCTTCAGTGAAACTGAACAACCAGTGAAGATGTTAATGGGCGGGGATCTGCTAACTGTCCAGAGAGAAACCAATATCCAAGAAGACAGACGAGATGACAATGTGAAATCAAGATGGGATGGCATGATATCAACAATAGAAGATTGGCATGCCCTTGCAAACTACTATCAGGTACGGGCAAAACAATTCAATATTTGTTTAATGAATGAAAACATAAATCCCTAATGTCAAATGTGTATCTAATAAGAGCCTGCTTATGCCTGGATGCTTATGTTACAAAAATTGTAATAGGTCTATGCATGTAATAATTATAATAATGCTTCCCATTCTATTTTACCACACATTCAAACTAAAATGAACTTCAAATTTCTAGCAAAAAATGAATAGCACCACGGGAATGAACTACACTCTTAGAAGGCCGGTATCAAATATACGAGTAGTTTTCGGGATCATTTTATTTTGATCCTTTAAGGATCACTTTTGATCCAAAATGGATCGTTTTGATCCTTTTTTGGATCAATATATACAAAAGGATCAAATTTACCAGGATCATTTTTGATCCTTTTTTAGGATCATTATATTTTGATCCTTTCTGATTACAATATCAAATTTTTGATCCGTATTTCTGGATTATAATTTGATACGGAAAGGATGAGCTCATATTTGATACCGTGTTTGGATCTAAGGTGATTTTTGTCTCATATTTCATCCTGGCTTCGTATACTCCGTGTACGCTACATAGCAGGTGTTGTCAATAATGATATAAATACGATAATTACACCCCGCATGATAACTGCCTCGCAGTGGCCAAGTGGTTAGAGCGATGGTCTCGTAATTTATATGGTGTACGTGCGGTGTGGGTTCAAGCCCTGCTAGGGTCACTCCAGTGATATATTTTTAGGCAGATCTTTTTATAAGAAATATTTGATCCTTTTTTCGGATCAAGCATTTTGATCCTTTTCTTGGGATCACTTTGATCCTTAAAGGATAAGCTCATATTTGATACCAAAAAAGGATCAAAATTGATCCTTTTTGTATCATATTTGATCCTTACTTTCTAAGAGTGTACAATTAAAAATATTAATTGATTACACACTGTCTCATTGATTAATGTCATAATGGCACTACCCATATATATGAAACAGATCTATTTGCACCCAAACAAAATGGCTAATTTAAGGGATCGACGCTGGGCTAGTGCGAAATGGCTCTGCGTACTGATGTGCGCTACTTGACTACAATGCAATACGCATCCTACATTTTTGCGCCAAATTGTGCGTAAGCAAAGAACAATTATTTCAAGATTCTTTGGCATATTACAATGCCGTTAGATTTGAAACTGTAACTCTCAGTAATATTGAAATGAATATCCTATCTATGATAAGAGGTAATATTAATGTTCTCTTTTAATAAACTTTTCACTATTTCAGGTAATTTGGAAGCATCTGTGGCCCGCACCAAAAGACAAGGCTAAAGCTAGTAGAGATGTTGGTACCATGTATGTAGTCAAGACCTTTCTTGGAGCCAGTAACGTTCCAGATGATCCTATTAAGGACTTTTATGCATGCGAGGACTTTCTTATGAGATACACTGAATCATTAATCCTGTGTGCAGCCCTCATTTTCTTTAGTATGGATGATGTAAAGGAATCACCAAAGGCGAACCTCCAGGGTGATAGTGAGGATGATGCAACGTACACACAGCGTGTATTTGGTGGTATAGTTGATAAATATGTGATCAGAGAAAACCATCAATTCGTGTACAACCAAGATGTTTTTGCATGTCCTGTTGTGGAATGTGAAAAAGTGTACAAGTCAAAGGGAGGCTTGAAGGCTCACATGAAGATAAAACACCCAGAAAATACAGAGAACACGACTGTAAGTAACTATGTGAAGAATGCATTGGGAATGTGTCTAATGGCATTAGATTTTACTGATGCACGTAAACATGGTGATGGAGAACGTTTAATAAGGCTGTACAAATTTTTGATCCTACAATTTCGTGCAGTTCGGAAGGATAACTATGCACTGTATTCCCTGCGTCTGATAATGTTAATAAAAGCCCTCCTCACGCCAAAATTGTCACACCAATTGACTTGGAACCGATTCGTCAATAGGAATGGGAAAGTTGACTCAAATAATGAATGTGACAAGGAGCTGGAAATGTTAAACAAAGAAACAAAGGGGCTGGTACGGGGATTCCATGGAAAGATCTCAGAAGCTTCCATTCACCGTGTGTCGCGATCAACACAGAGTATGGTTGAAATTCTTAACAAAGCAGATAAGGAAGCTGGCACAAAATCACATTCAGGAAAGCATGCCCGTGTTGATGCTACAGACGATGTAATTTCTCTTGTAGAGGTACTTCATCATGAGGATGTTTTCAGGAGTGCTAGAAAACTGAAGGCGCTTCCAAACTTCAAAGGCAGTCCGTACAGTGGGCTAGACATGGATAAAACATGGAAATGGATGCATGCATCTGTAGACAAATACTCTGACTTTGCAGTATTTAAAGATTAGACATACATGAACAAGTCCAAACTTATTTTCCTGTATACAAGTCATCTCTTTGCAGTGATCTGTTCAGTTCCAGACGATATTTCAAGAAAAAGAACTGTTTGGAAAGGCCGATATCACTGAGGAAAATTTCACAAGTTATGTTTTTACACCGGACTCCCAATGGATGTCTAGTCGAGTATTTAAGTGAATAAGGAGTTAATATATTTACGTATGTTTTTAATTGGCAAACCATTTTTTTATTTTAAAGCTACACACCAGTAAGCACTTTAACAGCTATATCCCTTAAGTTTTTCAACCAAAACTATTAAGGATTCAGAAAATTTTGTATTACAATCAGAAAAATACGGGCTTTAATTTGGCATTATTTTTGGCGTTTCATGGAGTTGACTGAAATAAACTCTGTGCGAATAAACATGTTAAGGTAATTTCTTTGGTAAAATTTGGACTCAATTAAATATTTCTTGAAAAAAAAAAACACATTAGAGTGGCACATTTCTATTCAGCCAGATATGTGAGCACTTCCCCGGCCCACCGTTCAAATCCTTCTGATCATTTGATATGTGACCCGCTTTTGGACCAATCATATATGATAGATTACTTGAATGTCTACTTGAACGTTTTACGTTCGTAAAGTCTGTATTTTATTTATAGTCGTATTACCTATGTGTAGGGTACGTAACAGGAATAAATTTAAAGAATTCATAGGGTCACTTTTTACCTAAATTTCATTTTGAAATTAAGCTAAGTGCACTTCAACTATTCTCCAATAATATAAAAACTGGGGAAGCGGAAGTATAGACTTCACTTCTGCTTAGGGGCACACCATTTGATTTTCAGGGGACATGGAAGTTGGGGTCGAGTCAAGGTTTTTTTTCTTTAAGTTTTTTTTTTTATTTTGTTGCGTTTTTTATGTGTTTCTTTACCTTGAAGTAGTTGGGGTTTTTTTTTCTGAAGGCGGCAAAGTTTTGTTTTTTGTCCAAAAATAAGTACTTCCATGCCTCACCCCCCCCCCCCCCCCTGAGAATCAAATGGTGTGCCCCCTACTGACACTTGAAGTTGTATAAAAACTCAAACTGATTTACTTTTCACCAATGAAAGTGGTGTATTAATTTCTTTGTTTTGTTCGTATGTTTTTATATTTTTTACTACACTGTTTTGATCCCCATTTTTGCTCATTATTCATTATAGCTAGACTGTATCTAAATCAACCTGGTGCTCTACTCCACAAATTTGACTTTTCACCCTGATCAGGAGTTAAAACTCAAGAAACATTGGTGTGTAAATTGTCCATGCAGTTTCATCTTTTATTTTAAAAATGTGATTGATGTTAACACTGTACACAATTATTGCAAATTCAATGAATTTAACAAATCTGTTAATTTCCAACATTATGTTTTGATTCAAAATGTACTAACTACATTGTATTGGGAAATTTATACACTATCATGTATTTTAAGATAATCAAAGTTGTATACAGGTTCTTCACAATTTGCAACTTTTCCAGCAAAAATTATTTTCATGTGTTGAAATTTCATGACTTGTGCAAAAACCTCAACACCATTTCACTATCCAAAAATGATCCCAAAAAATGATTTTTATTTGAATAGAAATAAGAAAATTTGAAAATACTGGCTAAAAATGAAAAATTAAAAAACAAAACAAAACAGAATAACAAAGTACATTGTCACTTTTGGATCTTATTGGGAAGGAAAATATGTATGTGAACAATACAGTGAAACATCCTGTAAACAATGTGTATAAATATTTGGTAAATAACTTAAGGTTTGATTTTTTAAAATTCAAGCTTCAGTTTCATCAAATCAACATGATTAGTATTAGTCAACTGCAATGTACATCTCATCCTGTATCATTTGCCTATAGTTTTGCCTTTAAGCTGGTGTAATGATTGTGGGACTGAAGCCACAAATAGTTTGATTGACATACATGTAACATGACTAAGACAACCAAGAGAAAAGTTACGACTTATTTAATAAAATACACAAAGATCCAAACTAACAATCATGCCCAAGTCTTAGTTCCTTTTTTGCAATATACTGTATCAGTATCTGACCAACCGGCATGGGAATGATTTTTCATGAAAATATCTGAATTTGGCACAATAAACCCACTAACATGGTTGAATAAAGGCCCCAAAATATCTGAATTTGGATGACAAAATATATGAAATCAGAAAAGTATCTGAAGATTATCAAATAATATCGAGAACCAACTGACTCATTTTTCTACTTAAGTTTACATGTTTGTTATGCCGATCAAAACATTATTTGGAGGCCGATTTCACTACTATTTAGAGATGATCGCTAACTCCCGTTATGATCGCTAACTCCAAATATGAAAGCTAAATTGATCAAAATGCTCGATATTTTAGCGATCATTTTTGGAGTTAGCGATCAAACCAGAGTTGGCGACCGTCGCTAGATGTTAGTGAAATCGACCCTGATCTAATTTTGTTGTAATAAACAAAAATTCAATTTTGTTGTAAGTTTCAAACAGTACATGACCAATAGTGTGCTTTTTCTCCGTAGTCCATGGTCTGAATGTAATGATTATTATCTATACTAGAGGCATTCATCGTAATATGAAGTTAAAGAGACTGGTCTAAATCCTTTCCACTATTTAAAAACTAAGTTTTTCATGTATCGATAGAATACTTAGTACTTAACATTAGTTTCCCTTGAATATATACAAATTATGGAAATATCTTTCTGTGATGGTAAACATGGTAAACAAGTCATCTGACATTGACTTTTTCTTTTTGATTTGTTTTGAAAACTTTGATTGAGCTAACAATTGATAAATCTACCAGGGATAGAAAATATCTATAGGTCAATTCACTCTCTTCTATCAAAGAATGGAATTTCAAAGTTAATTGCCACTGTGTCCTACTCAATGTCTATTGAATTTTCACGTTTTCTTTAAAATGTTTATATTTCTTAAGCTAAAACAGAATTTCCATTTAGGCTAGTCCCTTTACACAGGCCTCATACAACGTAGATAATTGTAAATATTACATAGATGGTCATAAATAAAAATGTTTTATGTAATAGCAAACGTTCAAAGAAGGTCCGATTTTGGTTTTAATATGCTCCGAAATGTTTTATGTGCATGTAAGTCTCTGAAACGTATAATCAACCTTCATCGCTGGATTCATCTGATTCAGGAAGTCTTACCCGGCAGAATTGTGATGACAAAATTCTTTGGATCTCAGCTTGATCTTTGTCTTCATCAAAATCACTAAGATTTGTATCATTGCCGTCATCTGTACTCTCACTTTCATCTTCCTCGTTAGAAGAAGATTGCTCATCTGTTAAATGATCCTGAAAAGATGAATCACAGTTTTCATCTGCTTCACCCCCCAATTCTTGAATGGTCAACCAGACTTTGTCAGCGTGTGCGATGTTGAAAAAGGGATATGTTTTTAATTGCTCGGTAGTTCCAATATACTCGATATCCTTGATTACAGATTTGATCAACGATGTTGGGAAGCCACTTGCAATATCTTTTCCAGAATAATGCGGAGTTGCAACTCCATCCCTTTAATTTAAATTAGCCAGTTGAGATTGAAACAGAAGAAGTTGGCCTTCTATGATCTCTCTAACTTCATCTGGCACATTTCTGTACTTTTTTCTATGATCAGTGTCAGATGGTTTTGTAGCCTGTCGTAACTTTCGTTCACAGGATGAGACTCCATTATCCTTGGCGCAATTTCCATGGTCACCACAAGTACACGTTTTAGCACATACATCACAGCAATAGTGCTTTTCTACTTGACTTTCAGCGAAATGGCCATAGTGGCCAAGAAGATTCTGCCTCCGACACTTCTCGTTATCTGTTAAATAGTTTTTCATATCATCTTCTGTTTTCCCTTTCCCAAGGTTTCCTTTATAATTCAATATAACAGAATTGCTCTGACGTCCATCTCGCCCAACGCGCCCACTTTCCTGAAAATAGTCGTCAATTGTGCGACTGGCTCCATAGTTAATCACAGTGTGAAGCCCCTTAACGTTGATCCCCATCCCGAAGGCAGATGTTGCAAGTAAAATTCTTATTGAGCTGTGTTCTTTGGTGAAGTCATCCAGGATTACCTTTTTCCTTTTATCAGATGTCACACTAGAGAAAAGGGCTAAAAGATTTTTCCTGTCATCCGAGAGGTGCTTCGTTATAATTCTATGTAATTCACGGCTGTTACTATGTGTTTTACTGAAAATTAAGATTTTTTCAGTATTGTCTCCATTTTCATTAAGTTCATCAATCAACCATGAAAAATGTTTTTTCTTATTTTCATCATCACCATTCTCACTAGTCTCAATAACAGAATACCTTATATTCACTCTGTCAGGGGATTCTTCAACTTTAACCATGTTAGTAAGTCCAAGACTTAAAATAATAATGTTCTGCACACTTTCTGACGCTGTAGCAGTTAATGCCATGACTGGAGTAGAGCTGTGTACAAATGAGCGTATTTCAGCAAGACGAGAGTACGAACCACGGAAAGCGTGAACTTTTCCTGATTTGTAGCCCCTGCATAAAACAAAGCAAAACAAAACAAAATCATAAATAACCACACTTAAATGAACATGATCTTTTTTTTTTTTTTTTTTTTTTTTTGGCTTTGAAATTAATACTAAAAATAACCACAAGATACACAGACTAATGGAACAACAACATCTTATGTTCTCTGTTATTTTCAATCTTGACTGGGTAAGCAGCCTGAAAGTGAAAGCGTCTTCAGCCTATTTGACCAGCAGACCTACAACTTGTCCCTTTTTAGTAACTCATGTCAGTTGTGGGCGACTAAAAACTTATGATTTCTGGAGTTGAAGACCCGGGGGGGGGGGGGTTTGGGCACTCCCACATGTTGGCACGCGTCATGCTCCTGTCGATAGACCCCCTTAAGTTTTCACCGTTCTCACCCAATGACCCCCCTTTTCACTGAGCTGTCACCCAATGACCCCTATTATTTTGAAAGTCAACCTTTTTTATGGTGACTCTCATCCATTGTCCTGATTTTTCGAGAACATACATCGAATTTTACGAAAATTTGTCGATTTTTTCGAAATTTTTTAATGAAAATTAGCCTTATTTTATTCAATATTTTACATCGAATGACCCTGTTTTCGCTCTTGCCAACAAATCGCTCGAAATTACCCAGTTTTTTTACCCTCTACACCGAATGACCCCCTATTTTTCAATGTATTTCTCACCTATTACCCCTACATTTCGAAAAACGGTAGGAGCTGGTACGTCACTTTCATATTTGAGTGCCCCCCCCCCGGGTTGAAGAGCATTAATCATTTTACTTTTACAACCTATTCATTCACTCAATTGATAATTGATTAATCCAATAATTGCCCATAGTTATGATTTGTCTAATCTTTTGGCGTTTTATACAAGACAACAAAATGATCGGCAACAAAAATCGTTGAAGTGCCTCAATATTCATATTTTAAGATTTCAAGTCTGAGAGTTTCTAATTTCATGTCTATCTGAAGTGAATAAAACCCTTCTTGATCTGTTGGATATAATCAGTACAATCATGTACAATCAATACAAGCACTTGTAGGGACATGCTGTAATCATGCATGGAAATCATCAGGCTAACTAGATAGCTTGTCCTATTATCATGACTTGACTAAATGTCAAGTAATGGAAAATGCCATTTAAGGATCTATTCAGACTATCTTGGTCCAAGTCCACACCACAAATTTAGCCAAAATATTGAAGATGTTCACATATTTTTTAATCATTATGCTCCCTGAGAGTCTTTTATCATCTCATGATACATGTAGGTGATTTGTTAACATACGAAATGATAGGGTTTCTGAATTTGACAACCTCAACTTTGTTTACGTCCAGATTTTGGATGATAAATTTCATACCGTTGGATTTAAATTTGGTTTGTAATGATTCTACACTATTAAAATGTGTTGCTTATATGTGATGGGAATTTTCTTTCAGGTTTTTTATTTTTCAAATATTTTATGTCAAAACTTAAGAAAGCTCAAATGACAGTTTTACTGCACACATTTCCCATGACTTGACACTAAATCGAGGTGCCAGGACTAAATGACCAAATGTCTTTTTTCTTTGTAAAATTTGTCAATTTTACAAAATAGTGGTGAAAAATAATGACTGCTGGCAAGTTACTAATTTGTCTAAATAATGTACTGTCCAAATACACTTTTGCTTGATTATGATAGACACTTCAGGTAATTTTTAAATTATGAATCAAATTGCTTCAAATGAATTTTAAATAAAAGCAGGTGATCTAAAGAATCCAAACCCGTTTGAATTTTTCAAATCCGACCTTCCGTTACAAAGTTATGAAGGTTTTTGTATAATTAATTTAACTAATTTTGGAGACCGCAGGATAGGGGATAAATCTTTTAGTTTCTTTATTTTCGCCAAGCAAGGTCACGGCACCAATCCAGTTACACCTCTTGTCAATACACAGAGTAATTTGGTCAATATTTTAATTGTCTGAATGTATATTACACACACAACAGGTGTTATTTTGCAGCTTTTTGCGCCCACACATGCGCGGGATGTTTAAAGATGATTAGTTCCGCATGATAAAGAGCTGATCAAAATTGCTTTAGGCGGAAGAACAGGCGCAGAAATTACACCCAAACAGTCATTATTTTTGCCGCTTGTTGTTTATTTACATTTGATTTAACAGATATATTTAAAAAAAATCTTGAGTGTGCATGGATGTCCACATAACTTGTAGACAACTGAAATTCTCTTTTCTTCACTTCCAAAAAAATTGGCAAACCTTTGTAAAATCAATAACTCTGCAACCACAAATCAGAATTTTTTAGTACAAATAAGTGGCTGTGCATGGACAAAATCATCTTCCTGATAACATATTCTTAAATAAAAAATGGTCTATTATATTGCGCGGAACTCAGAAAAACATCTGAAAACGCAGGTGAAAACGTATCTAGCAGTATCAAAACAAAACTATCAAGCCCACTTAAAGTCATGCCTGCTTGAATATGAACTATGCGTCAATGTATTTGTGTGTCAGCGGTGTGAAAAATCAACGTTCTCCTGCCAAGTAATGGGTAAATGAAGTATCTAATTATGACATGTGTGGACGTCCAGTTTAACGTATACATGCAAGTATTGCACACCCTGGAAAAATGACATTACGGACCTTTCGAATTTACTTTAATTACAATAAATGAATAGTATAAAAACGGACTTGCCATTTTGCGATGCAGTGTCCCTCGTCAATACAAATCATGCAAATATTCTCTCTATATACTTGCGAAGTTAAGAGCCTGTGAGCTTTCTCTCCCAGCATACTCTCAGGGCTGGCAAAAATGATGGAAAACCCTCCATCTCTCAGCTTAACTTCCTCGTCTGGTGTGGTGTCTGCAACATATACTGCCTCTACATTGTTCTGTTTCAGCTCATGAACTTGATCCTTCATTAAAGCAATGAGCGGTGACACAACGATTATCATATGCTTTCTTTGGATATGTCCCTCATCATCACATCCACATTCACTTGAATAGCTCACGTAGTCAAAACAAAATGGAGCAACCATGTAGATCAAAGACTTCCCATGTCCTGTTGGCAGATGCACCAGTGTGTCCTTTTTTTCTAGAAATGAATTAATTGCAGAGCGCTGTCCATATTTTAAGTCATTAATAGTTATCTTATTTCCAAGTTTTTTCAAAGCATACTGAATTGCAGCACTAAAGATATCCATATTTAATTAAGATGCATGAACATATGTTTAAAATATGACATGAATGATGTTTCATCAGAAAGCTTCAATCACAAATGTTTGGTAACAGACCAATAAACTGACACGCCTATAATATTCCTGGAAGCCAATTCTTAAAATCTCTATTCAATAAAGGCTGTCAACTTGACATTTTTAAGGTTTTAATCAGTCCATGATTAGTCAAGCGTTACAATTTAACATAACCTAAGACTATGGATTCCACTTATTATGTTTGACTTAAGTTAGGTTTGACAATGTAAATGTAAATAAGGCCAACAAAATTAATTGTTTGATTGGCGTCGCATAGAGAAAAAAATAGGGTAGGTAGGTCGGATTTTTTTTAAATATAATTTTTGTTTTTGTTTTCTAAATCTATGTTTCACATACAAGAACACAACATAAAGTACTTATCTCAGTTATAGCACATATATACAAAAACATCTTCACTTTTTCTGTAACACATCTTTTATTTGTCATTTTGAATGTCCTGCAAGCCATATCTTGGGCTCCCATGAAACGATTCCCATCAAATTTGGCTTTGGAGGTTTTTTACCATGCTCAAAAAAAAATATCTAGGGTCGGTGGTAAAATTAGGGTAGGTCGGATTATGCAAATCAAACAATTTTTTAGGCCTAAAGCAAGAAGAGGATATGATCCAAGGAGGGTGGGGAGCACTGTTATTGCAAGATCACATACACTAAACTAATTTGATCCTATTGGATATCTTGCATTCGTATAAATACATTTAACAAGTATTTTGTCATATTTCCCCAGACATATTTGAACTTCAAAGTGACAAACAACATACACTTTTAGGCCTAACCAGGGGCGCTCAAAGAAGAAAGTGGTATGCATGCTCATCAGGAAAAAAGGGTCGGGTTTAGGCCCAATTGTATGGTGTCGCGGCACTGACGTCTTCGGAAAAAGGGGTGCCTTTTCAAAGTAACTTTCGAGCTTTGTCCGACTTTTCAAAAATTATATTTTCAATGTAATATGTCAGGTGATCACTAAATAAGTCTTAGGTTTAAAATTTCAGCTGAATCGGTCAACCCGTTTTAATTTTATTGGCAATTTTCCCGGTGGGGGGGGGGCTACTTAGTACAAAAGGGGTTATGGGGACGTGCCGCAAATTCGGGTAGCAAAATCAGGCTTTCTGTTATTCCAATCGGTCCTTTTTCTTCGCAAAATGGGGTATTTTAATGGGTTTTCCTTTCAAAATTTTTGGAAATTTGCGCCAAATGCCACAAATTTGGACATTTCTTCTCAAAATGTTTGAAAATGTTGCTAAAGTATAGCGAATTTGGACAGAAAAGGAGATTTTTATTAAATTTGGGTCAAAAATTTTAAAGATTTGGTAAATGGATGGGTCAATTTTTCTTACTGAAAAATTGGTATTTGGATGGGTGACTTTCAAAATTTCCCAGAGGCACGTCCCTACCCAAACAATATCTGAGTAGCCTCCCCCGGGCAATTTTGTATTTCAGAGCCACCTAGCTATACGTTCATGTGTAACTGTATAGACACATTTTCAAACACATCTCCAAAATGGAACACTCTTAGAAGGCCGGGCTCAAATATACGAGTAGTTTTCCGGATCATTTTATTTTGATCCTTTAAGGGTCACTTTTGATCGAACGTGGATCGTTTTGATACTTTTTTGGATCAATGGATCAAATTCACCAGGATCATTTTTGATCCGGTTTTAGGATCATTTTATTTTGATCCTGTTTGATTACAATATCAAAGTTTTGATTCGTATTTCTGGATTACTTTGATACGGAAAGGATGCGCTCATATTTGATACCGCGTTTGGATCTAACGTGATCTTTTGTCTCCTGCACCCCATATCCACTACATAGCCGGGAATGTATACAATGGTATAAATACGACGATTTCACCACACTTGACAGCTGCCTGTCCCGTGGGCGAGTTGTTAGAGCGATGGTCTCGTAACTTACGTGGGTTCAAACCCTGCTAGGGTCACTTCAGTGAGATATTTTTAGGCAGATCTTTTTTATAAGAAATATTTGATCCTTTTTCGGATTAAGAATTGTGATCCTTGTTTTTGGATCACTTTGATCCTTTAAGGGTAAGCTCATATTTGATACCTAAAAAGGATCAAAATTGATCCTTTTTGTCTCATATTTGATCCTGGCTTTCTAAGAGTGAACATAACTCAACCATGAAATTTCACATATATGAGCAATATTTTGGCACCAAAATCTCATAAATTTTGAAGGGAAAAAAATAGAAGTAATCGGACCATGCTCCTTAAAGGGTAGTTTTTTTACGATATCTTCGACTTTAGGGTCACTCTTTTGCCATCTACTGTAGAATTTAAAGAAATACAACAGAAAAGACTTCCAATGTACCCCGGTATTATTTTCAGGGCGTTAAGCCGTTGAGGGTCCATTTCAGAATGTTACACCATTAACGGGTCAAATGTTCATTACGACATTTAGGGGTATGATTTTGAGTATTTTATGCCATTACGGGTTGGAATTTGCTGTACATGATTACAACATTTAGTGTCCGATTTTCGGGTGCACAGAAAACACAAGTTAGTCAAGGAGAGCACCGCGAAACAACTGACTAAGAAACACCAGTCAAATATGCTAGTCGGTAATGTCTGAATAATTTCAAGCGTTGAATATTTAGAAAACGTTCACACCCTAACCTCAAATTTAGCTCCCAAAATTTGTTCACAAGAGTCATTTTAGATCACAGTTCTCTTAGTCCAACTTTTCAGAGCCAAACTTCTATACACTTGACTAGGGGTTTTGCCTGTAGCACCCTACAAAAACAAAAGTTTGATGCCCCTGTGCATAACATTTAAACAACGAAATGAAAGCGTCACCATATAGGCTAGACCTATCTTGTCTTTTTACTGAATTGAAAATGGTTTTTAGTACCGTAAATACTTTAGTTTAGATACACCAAGCGAATGTCACTGCCCTTTTCTAGCCAAGTCCAGTAATTTTTTTCCTGCCCTTGGATGTAAATGTCATGATTGTTTATTGTTTTGATAAACACATTTGTTTCTAAATTGATCAATCATGATTTAGAGAATAAACATTTTGTACTACATATAGTACTACCAAAAGTCTATTTTGAAAAATATAAAATCATTCAAAGCACTTTTTAAAATAAACTGTTTTTTGCGATCCCACCCTTCTCATGTTTTGAATATTTTTCAAATTGTTTTTATTTAAGGAGTTTCAAATGTCGAATTAGGACAAATGTAGAAATATTTCCATCAATAACTGTGGATATCAGGTGGAATTATTGAAGTTTTGTCTAGGCTTATACAAATTATGATAAAATATTAAAATTTTAAAATTTAGCATAATAGTTTGGGACTTTGGTTGAGAATATAGCAGACTAAAACCTTAGATGTGTATATTATATGGCATACAATGTAAAAACTCAAAACTTTATATTATATTAAAAGTATTACTGAAATTGGCAGGAATAAATTTCACAAGACCACTCAACTGAAATATACTTCCAATGAACCATTATAGAACAAATGAGGAGAATTATAGCATATAGATGCTGTAAGTATTTAAAATCAAGAATCCATTCAAAAATCTAAATAAAATAGTAGAGAATTAGTTCAGCAAAGTTTATTCAAATTCAGTATCAAAAGCAAATCATGTTCATACAGAATAGAAAGTTGAATATCATTGAGTCATAACCCGTATCCACTAACCCCACTGCTCTGGGGCATTTGGTATTTGTGATTATGCAAGATTTGTAAGGCCACACCACACCCTGCTGAGATTGGAGGACAGATTCTGGTGCATGTACAATTCTCACATTCACTGGACATGGGATGACATGACTAAGTGGACAGGCTAGCAGTGACCAGAAAGTCTTCTCTGATTGGCTGCTACCTGGTGTATGTAGTATGTATCATGCGAATGTGTGAGCGTATGTTGTATGTATCATGGGACTGTAGTATGTAACATGCGAATGTGTGAGCCTCATGGTATTCCGTACTATCGGGTTTACTACTTCTTTATTTTGCATCCGCGCAACACTGTCGTGTAAAATGTTTTACCAACCACATTTTTGTAGATATTGCACATTAACCACATTTTTGTAGATATTGCACATTGTCTTTTTCAGATTTTGATCGGTTTAAAAGACATACAAAACGACATCTCCTGACATTGCATAAAGCTTATCAATGTAATTATTGTAGCAAGTGTTTCTCAACTTCGAGTAGCAAGACAAGACACGAGAGGATACATACCAAAGAGAAGCCGTATAAGTGTAACTATATATACTGCACCAAAAGTTTCTCCTATATAGGTAGCAGGGTTCGCCATGAGAGAACACATACCAAAGAGAAACCGTATAAGTGTAACTACTGCAGCAAATGTTTCTCGCATACAAATACCAGGAGAGTCCATGAGAGGACACATACCAAAGAGAAGCCTTATAAGTGTAACTACTGCAGCAAATGTTTCTCCCTTATAGGTAACAGGGTGAGTCATGAGAGGACACACACAAAAGAGAAACCTTTTAAATGTAATTATTGTGCTAAATGTTTCGCGCATATAACTGGCAAGTTATGCCATGAGAAAACACACACTAAAGAGAAACCTTATCAATGCAATTATTGTGACAAGTGTTACCCTGATTCAAGTAGCAGGGTACTCCATGAGAGGACACATACTAAAGAGAAACCTTATCAGTGTAACTACTG
>JXSR01S023603.1:17095-28147 GCA_000969725.1 Ophiothrix spiculata | reverse complement strand
AAAAACACAATAAATTGTTATCTTTTATGTAATTAAACCCAGGAACAAAATAAATCTTCAATTCTCTAATTACATTCAATAGGGGCCTAAACCCCTGGAATGTATCTTTGTACAACTTTTCAAATAATCACTTGGAACAAAAAATGAATATGAATCAATGCCACCCTTACTTCTGAAATATATGAGTGCATTTAAATAAACTAGCCAAAGTTAATGCAAAACATTCCTGACTGACAGTGACAAGGTAGCTTTGGGCAGGCCTAGAAATTCGGCGAGAATCCGAGAATCCATTCTCGCAGAGATTCTCCCAAAAAGGATTTTGCAAGAATCTAAATAGATTCTCGTAAAAATTGTGTATGAATGTAAAGAATCCAAAGATTCTCCCCCAATAGATTTGCGAGAATCCAATAAGATTCTCGCAGCAATGAACAAATGTCTAGCCCTGTTTGGGAACTGTATCGTACAGTGCATTTTGTTGACAAAATGCTTGTAGATACCATTCCTATTTCAGTGACTTCCACATCGAAGTAAATACGTACTTCCAGTCAACCACTTAATGAAAGTAATACACAAAATATATCACTTAACATGCTTCATTAGTGTTCATCATCAAAAAGCTGAAATAATGTTGGTGTTTAATCTTATTAAGTGCTTGATATGGCTTGTTTTTTTATTGGATTGACTTAATTGAGCTTTTTGCTCTTGTCTAGTCTTGTACCAATACAGACTGTCCACGAATGATTTATACCCGGCTATCATATTTTTTTATGGACAAGTGGGTAAAGTTTTGGTCAAATCTTGTTTAACTTTAAGTTATACAAGATTTCTGAAGAATTTTGAATTTTTAAAATCGGATGTTCCTGTGGAAAGTAATAGAGATTTTTCTAAACAGTGTATATTTTACGAATTGTAAATTGTTGAACTTAAACAGTCAAAACTGACTACACTGAAACCCTCTTTTACTTCTCTAAAGTTAAAACGTAAAATACAATTTTGGTTTTATTTATTGACTCTTATAGATATAAAGGATGTCCTTGGCAATGAAATAACGATTTTGGTTACACTCGAACAGCTTTGCAAAGACCAGTACAAATAATGCTAGATGTAACGCGCCTAAGGAAAATCCGTCTAGAAACTTTACATTTGACATTGCTAATGACAACCAGAAATTAGTAGTTTGGGTGGGTATTATGGGTACCAACTCAGTATTTGTCGACGAAAACCTCAACGCGCCGAAGTATGTTGTCATAATCAACAGATTTGTGGTTCCAGAACTTCTGGCCCGCCAATACGGTGTCTTGCACCATATTTGACTAAGACTATCTTGCTAATTTGTAGTAGGCCAAGTAGGAATAGATTATTAATCTCTAAGGTACTGCTTTTTGTAGATCATAGAAATAACAAAACCAAAGAAAAAAGATTTGAAAACGGTCATTAAACTTTGCAAACATTGGTAAGTGTGCAAATTATCAGTATTTATTTGTAATGATCAAAACCATGTTTGCCTAGATTTTGTATTACGTTATTGCACAAAGCAATGAAGAATGATATTTTGATGAAACCTATGGAAAATGTAGACGACTTATTCACTATTGTAGATAAGCTGTTGGTTTTTGAGGAAAAATACGATTTAATATTTGTTCTGATTTTTTGAAATTGGGTATAAATCATTCGTGGACAGTCTGCAGCTTGCAATATGCTAGTCTTGAGCTTGCATGTCTTCTCCTTTGTTTTTAAATGTTCAGGCCTGGGGCTTAAGGTGGCCTAGCACAGATACGGTGTCGGACACGAGCAAGTTGATATCAGCGGTGTTGGACACACTTACAAAGTATGTATCCCAGGCTTTCAGCGTACTTTTTGGCGTACTGTGTCTTGCGCTTTAACAAAACGCGATCTTACACGTGCGTCATTTTTATATTCACGCATAAGACCATGCGCGTTACTCCTGATGGCGCAGGGCTCATAGCGCACAATGCTTAAGGTATTAGTCATTGCTAAAAAAATCCAATTTTTTGCTATATTTAGCTTAATATCTCAAAAAGTAAGTCGGTGACCATATCTTTTTATTGCGTTATTTTAAAGAACTATCTAAGGACCAAAACATATGTGAAGAAGAGAGATAGAAATAGAGCCGTTTTTTAATTATAGGTGTTTTTGTCTTATTTATTTTGATTTTACCATAGAAGTCAATAGTAAAAAGTGGTAAAACATAGTGTTTTTCAAATGGATTTTTCTCATAAACTAAATCGGTGACCCCCCTTTTTTATTTCAGAATTGTAATCAGCACATATGAAAACACCATGTATCAAAAAATAAGAAAAATAAATAGAGGAATTCTATGTGTGCTAAGCCACCTTAAAGACAAGATGACTTGAAAAAATATATGTTAGCTCTGCCCCCAGGGCTGTGCCACACATGTAATTAATTCAAACTTGCTGTCTGTACTAGCTCCATTGATTTTTGTAAACTGTTAAAATTATAAGTAATTTAAGCAACCAGGCAAAAAAAACAACCCCAACAGCAAATGTGACACGTTACATCAAAAGGTCAGGTTGTCGGTCATGCAAATTTGAGGATACAGGCAAATTTAACTTACTAATTACAAAGAAAATAATAAGAACATTTTTGTCACTATTCATCATAATTTCAAAACCAAAATTTCAATTTGTACAAGCAACATGTACCATTTTAAATATTATATAATTTCCTTTCAAATGACATGAAAATCTGAAGGTAGACGACTTGTACCTTTTGAGGTAATGTGTCACAAATTATGAAAGAACAAAGAAACACTAATACACAACATTAATTCACCTTCAGTCTATGTCAAGAAAATCTGTCCGACATGACATCATAACACCATTTTGTCTCACATCATCAGTTCTTTCATATTTGAAGCTTCTAGAGCTTTTGCCATATATTCCTAGTCATTCTACTGCTGGTGGATCAATCCCCGGATATCCTCATTATCAGCCTTAGACCAATAAATTGGATATCCTTCATGAAGATAACTGTTCTATTTAACACATAGATTTGATTGCCCCTTCGCAGCTAACATTGTCAAGTCCCATGATCCCAATGAATCTATATAGCCATCTTATCTAAGTGACGTAGATTAAACAAGCCAGCTTTTTGCATTAACAGGGGCAGTAGGGTATTGATCTTAGTCAAAATAACAACCGTCTCAAATCCATCTTCGAACAGGCAACTTTAAGCCAGGTGCATAAGGCTGCTAAAGCTAAGTCAGTTTGTACTCCTTTTTAGCTACACAATCTGGAATGCATGGCACAATCCTGTCTGAGAAAATTGTCCCATCATCAATTGTCAGGGTATGATGATGTACACATGCACGAACATAGGTTTACACATTACAAATACACGCTAAACAAATTTTAGCTTTCCACAAAGAAATACCCCTAAACAAGTATTTATGTGCAAAATTTTACCCCTAAAAGTTTGATTTTTTTCTTCAGGTTTGGAGAAATACCCCCTTTTGTAGACATTTTGCATTTTTGTTTAAAGAAAACTACCCCTTTTTGGTTTAAATTTGTGTTTTTAGAGCCCTTAACACATGCAGTGTTTTCCGTGTTGGTCAGGGAAAACCCCTTGTTCGGGTTTTTTTTTTCTCCACACATGTTTACACCAATATAGCTCAGTGGGCCCCCTGGGATCAAGTGCTGAGTTTCACTTTTGGTCTTACCTGCATTGCAGTTTAACATATTTGGCTATTTTCACCAGTCTTGTCTTATTATTGCTTTGTGTGCTAAATATACATATATTTATATAGGCCTATTTTTGTGCTAATGTCTACCCTACTGTCTGGATATATACATTTTGGTGGCCCAAGTTTTCTGTGCAATCTTTGCATGTTCAAAAATAAAGATCATTGCCAAATAAATTGTACGCAACCTCCTGCTCATTTTACCAGAGAGCAACTTGTATAGTATATAGGTCATATATTCGTTGCTTTGGTGAAATGAGAGGAAGTCGCAGATAAAAAGTTTGAATAAATGGCTTCTTATTAGTAAAAAAAAAATGATGAAAAAGTCAAAATTCGTTTTCTTGACATGAAACACATTCTTGCAAAACTATATCTCCAATTTCCAAAGTCAATTTTGCAATTTGTTCATGGTCATTGATAAAATTTTACCATTATACACTGTGGTAATCAGTTACTTTTGCATTTTTTTTTCAGATATTCTACAGAGCATGCCTTGGATTTTGATCTCTGAATGGATAATGGAGAAAGAAAAAGTAACATCTTGTATTTATCATTCGAAAGCTGAGATCATAGAGAAGTAAAATATGTCATAAACTCAATTTTGATATTTGCCACTTATATATGGACTAAAATAAATTCCTCTCTTCAACTTTCCTCCAAGGTAACAAACATATATCTTCAGCAATAAACAAACAAACTCACTGGTTTGGTGTAGCTATTATTCCCTCTACTATTTTCAAAAGTATTTAATCTCCCTATACTAACTGCATGGTTCTGAGATTGGAAAAATATAACCTTTTCTCATTTCAAGATCCAGAGTTGTTCTGAAACAACAATGAAGTAATTCCATACGATTAAAATCATTATAGTCTTCAGTTTGGCTAAAACTATTTTACCCAATGCCGCTATTGGTATTATCAGAGTCACTATCATCAAGTAATCCTTGTCGGACTCCTTCTGTGAGGATGTCAACAAAACTTTCATCTGATGATTGAGTAAGGAATGGGTCCTCTTCAAACACCATGACAGGTTGATGGTTGGAACTGTAAAACAAAAAGAAAAAAGAGTTAACAGTAGTATAAAATGGGAGTATTAAGTCAGAAATTTGATCAAGCCTAATAGGTTTCTTTTTGATTTGGGCAAAACTAAAGCTTTTACATATGAATGGATTGCACTTTCGTCAAGTGGAAAGAACAAAATTGATACAATTCAGAGATGGGAAAGTACATCTAGGTACAACTTCAATTTGTTATTTGACTTAGTAGGTCAGAATCTAAGGCTGGGGTAGACCTTCAATACCATAAACGGGTTTTTGTACTCCAACTCTCAAACTAATTACATAAACCATATAAAAGTATACATTTTTAGAAGTGGATTTTTACCCTGAACATAATGATGATATCATTTTTTGACAAAAAATGTTGATTTTGGCAAAAAATTAAAAAAAATGCATTATTTGCCAAAATCAACATTTTTGGTCAAAAACTGCTTTGAAGTAATAAAAAATGGGAGAGGTAGATCCAACGGACAAGGCACAAAACACGTCAAGGATTAAATATGATACGGGAGGTTATCTAGATCATAATAATAAATTGGGAGGTAAAAACAAAAGTAAGCCAACTTGATGTGGTGAAAATATAGAACAATATATAGGCCTAAATAATAGTAAGTGTGTATAGGCCTAAAGCAAATACAACAGGAAAAAACAGAAACAAAATAAAGACTCATCAAAAGTTCAGATATACATCATGAATATGTGTATATAGGCCCTATGTATATCTGAATTTTTGGTGAGTCTTTATTTTGTTTCTGTTTTTACCTGATGTATTTGCTTTAAGCCTATATACCAACTTACTTTATTTAGGCCTATATATTACTCTATATTTTAACCACATCAAGTTGGCTTACTTTGTTTTCGCCTCCCAATTTATGCTTTGAAGTAATTTACATCAAGCTCAATATTCAATCCTGCTGTGATTATTCCTATATATTAAATAGCAACCGTATAACTTTATTTAAAATTGGAAATGCCATTAAGCCTCGATTTATGGCCCAAAATCCCAAATTCCTTGACTGAACACGAACTGAAAACAGGTAGGGAATTTGTACAGCAATTTTCAGGTTCGTTAAAATCAGGAAAAAAGGAGGTCAAATAAATTTTTCATATGGGAATGAGGTAAGGTCATTGGGGTTGAAAAGTGCAAGCAACTAAATATTCATCTATTCTTTACAGAAATTTTTAACTTAAACTTTCATTCTCATTCTTATTTATCTTACTTGTTTCAAGTTGTTTCGTTCTTTTTCTAAATAAATTTACTGATTTACAAAATCACTCATCCATGTCTGAAAAAGAAGACTCCAGTCTTGATTTTTCTTTTTCTTTTCTTTGTTTTGCCCATTAAAGAACTGCACTGGCTACCAGTCAAATGATGGATTTTATTTCAGACTGTCTCAGCATCACAGCACCCATATATCTCACTGAACTCTTGCAGATTTACATTCCTTCAGTCAATATGCTCTGGATGTTGTCAACTTCAACTATTTCCTACAGAACTTTCACTACATTTGGGTCCCGCTGGAATTGCACTAGCTGAAGGCTAGTGCCGGCTAAATAGTCACTCATTTTATCAATTTTTTCATCTTTCTCCTGGAAAATAGTGCACAACACTCCTAAAAAGGGGTCATTTTAACAAATTTGCGCCAGTTGATATATCTAAAATTCAGCAGAGTGCCGGCTATTTTACCTCAGTGGCAGTGCCGGTTGCTAATATCCGGCACCGATCAGAGTAGCTACATCCCTGTGTACAAATTGATTTCAAAGAAAAATAAAGAGGATTTGGCAAGAATAATCTATAATACTACATTTAAAAAAACAGTGAAAAATATAAACAGATGTGCAAAAGTAGATGAAAGCATCCTCAGGGCCTAGCTTGACCAAAAATGGTCACGGTCATTTACATTGAATCTAGACTAATCCCTTTAATATCAGTTTGGCGGATACGTATCCGAATTTGGATTAAAAACAGCTGAAACGGGATATCAGCTGAAATTAATATTCAGCTTCGCCGCGCACCATACAGGTATGTATAAAAGTCAATAACATTATTATCATCTGTCATCTAAATTCTAAGAAAGTTTTGGCCAAATTATTTTGCCTTCTGTGATAAGGAGCTATCAGGACATGTTTCGAAGCTGTCCCGCTGGAATTGCACAGATGGAAATGACATTTCCACAGACAGATTCATCATAAATGCAAGAAAGATGTTCTACATGTACTTGCAAGCTTGCGCTATCGATTTGTTTCCTGCGCCACGACTCGTATCAGAATTCGGATACCCCTCCATATCCTAATTCTGATACGGGTATCACAATTTGGATACAAAATGTATGTGGGTATCATAATTCGGATATGTATCCGAATTGTGAGTTCCGCCGAACTGATATATAAACCTTAAGCATTCAACATTACCTTAGACTATCTTGACCAAGTTCATCCAATGAGCTACATGCAGTAAAAGTAAAAGCAATACATATAAACAATAACATGCAGACATCTAATAATACAAACTATAGCAAAGAGAAAAGAAATAGAGCATGTTCATTTCAATCAATCATTTATTATAGTAAGTGCATAATAGTGTATGCAGGAATTTGGTTTCACACCTTTATAAAGACTAGTAGACATATATATCAAAATAGACCTCTTTATACCTCTATTTTCATATCAAATGACAACTTGATATTCTGAATGGTTTTATTTTGTTACATATACGTTATGAATGCTCTTTTATCATGTTCATCAAGAAGCATGTCAATAGTTATCAGGCGTATAAGGATCACTTGTTATGTCAACAGTCCGGTTTTAGCTTGATTTACCCGGCATGAGACCAAAGTGTCCTGCTGAGAGAATAAAACCGGTTGATTTAGAAAAATTCTATAATAAAGATTAATTGAACTAGAGGATATACCTCATGTAAGCTCACAATTCTACAGAATGAAGTACCGGGGTACTTTTTTCAAAGTAAAAGAAAATACATAGAAGTGTGAAACACCAAAACATGTAATTGTTTTATATTTTGTGCTATATTTGGAAGTATGTGATATAAGAGAGAGAAAAAAATAAAATTTCACAATAAAAGAAACTTTGTTTCAAAAATAGGAAAAAATTCACAATGAGAGTTTTCATCAGTGTTTCCTCTAAGGCCGTATGGCGCGCTATCGGCGCAAGAGCAATGAAAATTGGCGCAACGAGTTTCTGACAATGTGTGAGAAAGACATTTTTCTAGCTTTATCGAGCCAATTTTCAGCCACAGCTCATGATTTTGACGCAAGCACCTCTTAAACTTTTTCAAACTTGCTAGAATTGGTGCAAGCTCATAAACCTTAGCGGAAACACTGGTTTTCATCCTTTAACCCTTTCCAGTCGTAACAACTATTTGGTTTTTTTTGACAATCTCCGCTACATTGCAACTGCTAAAAATAAAACAAAAATTACATCTTGACCGATAGCTTCTTTACTCTTCGTGCAAGAACTTTTTTCTGAAGACGGAACTCCTGCTTTTAACAAAAAACGAAAAATGTCATAGGCCATATAATACGACTGGAAATTAATAGTGAAAGAGACAATATGGAAAAAAAATTAATGCCTGTTCTGATACCCTAATTTGATTTACTTGATGAATATCAGCTTAGAAGTGTTAAGACTCTGTCACACATGACCGTATAGAGCTAAACGTACGTCTAACGTAAGTTTCCATTGTTCTTTGGACTAATACATTGTTGTTTGTCATGTGTTTGTCAGAAGTGTGGTAAATACATGTACGTCATACATACAGTTTGTCAATTATGTATATGCTCAATTCCTTTTCCATACAGTGGGGTCTGTTTGGTACATATTCAGTATTTGAAGGCTTTATTTTATGCATGTGTTATTCGTACATTTGGGGTAAATGCAGATATGTGCAGTGTGTCGAGAGGTGATGAGATTAGCTTTTCCTTTTTAAAAAAATTATGCGTAAAATATTTGAATCGACTGTGTACTTGATGTTTATTAAAAATGAATATTAATGAGTCTGAAAATATTTGTAAAAACCCTATAAAATCTAAAAAATAGACCTGGAAAATAAAAAATAAAAAATGTAAATGGTGGCATTTCATTAGGTGGGTATGCTAAAAAGGTGGTGTTGTTACATTTTTTCGTGGGTTCTCGAACTTAATTTGATGTAAACTCACTATTCCTAGGCCTATTGACTTGTTTTATATTTCATTTGAAAGCCTACACTTTCTGCTATTTGTGGCAGTAATTTGGCTTTCATGGGTTACATAATTTAGGAGAGACAATGGTTTGAACTTGGCAGTGTAAGGGTGGTGGTGCCTAAGGATGCGGTGCCTACGGATGCGGTAGATACCAAAATTGAGACAATATCGCCATTTTGAAAGGTTTGACACTGCTGGAACATTCACAAATGGATTCTGTGACCTCAAATACATACAGATAGTCACCAACATGGCTAAAATTGGGTATATAATTACAGTAATTGGCAAATTTATCATTTTTAGACCTTCCTCAGACTCCCTCTCCCCTCGATCAGTTTTTTGGGCAGCACCTTCTCATTTTTTGTCCGATTTTGACAAATTTGGTGTCAAAATGTTCAGGGGATCAAGCTGCATTAAATAAGAATTAGGACAGAATGATTTGAAACATCACCATTTGCTCCCCTTGTATAGCCCGCCTCTAATTAATTGAAGGTCATCAACACCAAGACCCTAAGGTGTCTGTTTCAAGTTTAATGCATCAAAGTAACCATTAAAGTGTTTAGAACATATCCTTAAAAATGAACTGTTTACCATTAATCATTCCAATTTATGACTTGATTTAGTGAAAACAGGCAATTTTGAGAAAAACGCGTTTGAAAATTACAGTTTGCATTGCCGTCTATGGAGTAATTAACCATTAATTAGCTCATTATGCCAAAACAAAAGTGATATTTGGCTTAAAAGTTACTTGAATTGAAAGAGATCAATAATATTAACATCATATCAAACAATTGTTTTTTTGACCATTTTGACTATGTAACATATTTTTGACCCACCTCATGAAATGCCACCAAATATATATATTGCAATTAAATTGTCTGAATTATGGGTGACATTTTGTGCAATTTTACTGGCAAGTTATTTCACGCCATATACCTTTAAAATCAGCTGGTGATTTTCTCTAAAGAAATCAATTTCATGTACTAGTAAAATATATATAAACACAATAGATTTATAGCAAAATTTAAACACTTTTCTTGAAGTCCTGTTAAAATCTTGTGTTAAACAAAATTAATGAAAGGTTTCATATTGTTGAAGTCCTGACACTGAAAATCAACATGTTGCAGCAATGATAATTCCATCATTGCGCATGCGTAACCAATTACTAATAAATACCCATGAATGCTTTTTTGATAATAATCACATAGTCAGTTCGCTGGTATAGTGGTTAAAGCTCTAATCTCCTAACCATGGGTTTGAACCTTGCCTTGTCGTAGTCGTTTTGATAAATTTATATTTTTTTGCGTAGCGTGTTGAATTTTATTCAATTATTAACTGTCATTAATTAACAATAGCCAACCGCCCAGAACCGACAGACAACCGCTGGTTGAGTTTTGAAGCCGCCCGTTATCTCAATACAAATCGCAGGCAAGTATGAACAACCAATGTTAGGTACATTTTTTACATCACATGAACATATTTTTTTCCTCTTATTATTTCTTCACTTTGCAAGTCTTAGGCAAAAAATATTTTTCAAATTTCATCAATCTGAGTTTAAAATAAGAACTGTCCAAGCAACCAATTTTTATCTTCTAAAAGAGAGAGATTTGAATTTTAGAATTTGCTTAATGAGGTTGATAACAGGATAATATAGCTGCGACTTGACTGTGTGTGACAGAGCCTTTTGACAAGCACATCACTTGTGACAATTTTCAAAGTTAAAAAATCTGCAATGCAAATTTTAAAAAAAATTCTTACAAAATATGAATTTACCACCCAAAATAGTAGTGGGGATTGATTAACTAAGGCTGTGTTCAGTCATGACTATAATCGTGACCAGCTCTAGAGCAAGGCAACTTAATAGTTGTGTTCACACATGGACATGACTTGCTTGATAAAACTAGTGGGGCGTCACTTTTAGTCACACACAATACACTTTCTATAATTGTGTTCATGTAGACTAGTCAATCTATGAAAATTCATGGGGGTACGTGGACAAAATTGCAACACAAGATTTTTTGGTTGAAATTAACTGGTGATGACCTCTCAAACAACATATTCAAAATGTAGGAAAA
>JXSR01S023602.1:3388-13941 GCA_000969725.1 Ophiothrix spiculata | reverse complement strand
TTTAATTATAATGTTGCTCTAAAAGATCATTCAAATCTAAGTGTCAGAGACATCGGACAAAGACTGGTTTCAGAAGATGATTATATTTCTTGGTTTAGTGTAATCTTTGCTCTGCATTATAAGACGTTCTCCAAGGTTTGAGCTCTTCTTAATTAATGCCAATCAAGGCGGTTGAGAGAATGATTCTACAGAGATCTGTATTACTTGAGTATGGTATGCCAATAACATGTGAGTGTTTTTCAATGGATCATTTCAATAGTTGAAATTGGCAAAAAATGCATGAAAATGTATTTTTGGCAGCATTTGTACAGGATGTAAATTTTAACTTTAGTGCATACACAAAGTCCGAGTTCCTATATATTAAACATGACAGGTAAACATTAACACTTGCATGTGCTTCAGTTTTATCATATCCCCATTGTAAATAAATAGAGGATATTCACAGATTTACTTGAAGGGGTAATATGATATGTGCATGTACTTACAGCCAAGGGTTCCTTGGAATGTGTACTTTAACACTATAGGACCTCAGGGGCTGCCAGTTCTGGCAGAGGTCAAGTGCAAGGTTCAGGCAATTACACCCACTGACAGAGTTAGGACAGCTTAGACATAAATTAATAGGGTAATAGGAAGAAAAAAATAAGCAGGATTTAGTGTAACCAAATTTTGGCATAAGTTGTTATGCAGTTTATACTTTAAATTTGATCGTATATATTTGGTGACGTCACAACCAAATGTTTAGTCGCGAAAATTTTTTTTCAAGGCTGACTATGTTTTGATCCTATTGCACAGCTCTTGTTTTGAAGAATTGAGATCTTCCTTTCTCTAAGGTTTTCCTCTTGGGAATTTTATATTCATTTTTGAGCCAACAGTTCTCACAAGCTCACATGCCTAAAAGATATGCTGTGAGATATGCAGACATATTTTTGATGAAAATCGCTAAATTTTTGGAATTAGGGCCTACTGTCTTTTGAAGAATTGTTTTATATTGTCAACAATAATTTGTAAATAAGAACAAATATATCTGATGCAAATATTATGGGGTATCCTGTCAATTTATATGTAACCTTGAGACTTTGAAAAAATTCAAATCAAATCAAATCTTTGTGTCTATTTGTGTGTTTGTAGGGAATTTTCTCCACAGTACTATTTTGTTTTGAAAATACAGTAGTAAATCTGCACAAACCTTATTTATTAGATTTTCTATCAGGGCTAGACATTGACGTTTTATGTACAATACTTTGATCAACACCAAACAGGCTGTCCTCTTTACATCGTGAATTGATACAGACTAAGTGAAAGAAAGAAAGTGTGTGCATACCTGCAGAACACGGCACAACTGCAGGTTGTGCAGAAGACGCAACGTGTGTTGTACGTGTGACTCGCACACCAGTATCTACGGCACACGTGTAAGTGATAATGAAGAAAAGCCTGATAATTCCCGCCTATTTAGTTTTGATCAAAGTATAGACAGTCAGGCAGCTGCTAATGTCCAGCCTTGTTTACAGTACTAAACATTTTTAAGCAATAATCCATTTTGTCTTTCAAAAATACTTGATGATTTTATATCAAAATAAAGCATAATTCAGGGGTGTGAGATTTCAGCTTTTTAGCTGATTTCAGCTTATTTTATGGCTTCAAAAGAGTCATAATTTCAGCTTTTTCTTTTATTTTCAGCCTGGTTTTGGCATTTTGTCACCATTTTCAGCTCTTTTTATCACATGACACTCACACCCCTGATAAATGAAATGTGCAGGTCTATGATATATTTTAATCCATCTGGTCCAGGCCTTTTTTAAAGGTATAAAACATTTGTGTATAATTTTGGTATGAGGCAGGTCCACAAGGAGGGACTTCTATAAAACCTCATATGTGATGGCTCACCCCGAAAAGGGGGGGACTTTGAAGATGATATCAATTTTGCTTTTATCATTTCATCTGTTACAGCATTTTCTAAGCTTAAAAATGACACCTTACTTGTTGAAATTAATCAATTAAGGCGATCAAATTTTACAACAGAAAATCTACTGGAAATTCTTATTATTTTCTTTATTTTTTGCTGCCTATTTTCATCAGTTACTCAAAAAGTGTTCTGTCGCAAAGTCCCCCTTTTCGGGGGGAGTCATCACATATTTTTTAAAAGTAATGCCATCATTTGTGACTGCACCATTAACAAGCTGTAGGCAACAAACTTCATTTTGTGCTGCATGTTATAAATATACAAGCAAAGATCATAATGTGCCAAACTTACTTTATTGGTGCTGTTGATTTACAGAATTTGCAATTTCTTCAAAACACATGCAAAATTTCATTAAAAAAAAGAAATGAGCAGTGAGTGTGAAAAAAAAATTGCATTTTCTAAGGATCATCAAAAGCAAAAGTATAGGGCTTACTCATGATCTTTGAATGCATTTATCATACGTAGCTTTTTCATTCACACCATGACTTCTGATGGACCATAGCTTGACTTATGGATATCAAGTGAAGTTCACTGAGATATAATTTTTATCCCTATAACATGCTCTTTGCTAATAATTTCAAACCTTTAAAAGTTTGTTAATGGAGCAGGATCACATTTGGTACTCATATTTTGTTGTGAAATAATATATAGTAAAAATGTTTACCTCAATGAGAGTGGTATTTGAAGAGTAATGCAATTTTTTTTTTTTAATTTTTAATTCTGCATCCACACAAGGATTTATATATTGTTTGTCTCGTCTTTTAATAAAGACCGGACCTTATAAATAGGAGTTGTACAAAGTGCAATTATGTTCAAAATTTGTAACTAAAAAGCAGAATTCATTCCATATTATTCTTACGAAGAATATGCACATAAGACATGCGTAATCTTTTATATTCTGTTTGTTTTTTGGCATTGTTGAAGTTAATACTAATAATATATTTTTATATCAAGAAATAAAGTTGGTTTATCTGCCTGGCATTTGATTTACAAAATAGAATATATAATTGAGCTATTTCAACTCATAAAAAAATAATGCATTTTGTGATATATTTCATTCCAATTCATATAATCATGCTAAGTTGTCCATATTAAGAAATATCTTCTGCATTTACGGCTTGTTTGAGATGGACGGTCACATATGACATGATGTGATACAATATGACAAGATGCGATATTTTCTCCCATTGAATTTTCACCTCAGAAGCTGTTCATGCGGAATCATCACTCGCAACTTTCTGCTCTTTGTACTTGAAGGTCTAATGTCCAAATGTACGTTTTATTGTTACTACAGGGTGTCCAAAAATTAACTACACTTTTTAAAATGCTTATAACTTTAAAACCGAGATTCGCATGGCAACTATATACATATGTATTGATAGAGGAGACTTACAGAATTATTTTGGTACCAAAAATGAAGCAATTACCATTTTTTGAAAATCACGTTCAACGTAAATTATGTCAAACGTAAAGAGCGCACTTTCATACTGATAAGAAAAATAAATGTGCGACTCACATGTTAGGGAGGGATCAATGGTTGAAGACAGGAGAACCATTCATGAATATTATAAGTACCTTTTATGATGTTAAAGGAGCTTGGTCCAATTTTTCAAAATTTAGTTTCCAGTGTTATATGAAAGATGACCACTAAAGAAGTCTTAAATATGAAATTTCAGCTGAATCGGTCAAACTGTTTTGAATTTATGGGCAATTTTATATTTCAGAGCCGCCTATACGTTACTGTATAAAATTAATTATGGTTACCATAATTAGACACATTTTTATACATATCTCCAAAACGAAACATAACTCAGCCATCGAATTTCACACGGTCTATGAGAAAAATATGACCAATATTTTGGTACCAAAATCTCAAAAAGTTTGAAAAAAAGTTGAAGCAATCGGACATGCTCCTTTAATTCAAAGATGTTTGATTGTGTTTTTGTCTTAATAATTACATACTGCTCATTAAAATGTTTTTCATTTGTCAATGCGCAACTCTAGCAAAATGCTTTTCTTTAAATGGCGCACAACAGCATTAGCCCTTAACAGACATTCAAAGTTACACTCGCAGGGACATAATAAATCACCTCTTATTAAAATTAAGCTGCATAGTATTTCAGAATATGTTTTAGATGGCCTCCTTGCAGATTTCAACATTCTTTGACTCTAACGACAAAGTTCTGGACGTTTGTGCATATGTCCTTCATGAGCTTCCTGTTTTCACTGGCAATATTCGGTTTCAGATCAGGAATAGTCTAAGGTGTTAAGATAATGTACTGTCCTTAAAATAACCCAAAATCATGAGAGTGAAAATTGCCAGGGTTTCTTTGTCTTGAGCGATATGATTCTTCATAAAAAAAGTTAATTTATAAAGCAATTCTAAACGGTTTAGCTGTATGAGGCGTCATGTCGTCATGGTGAAGTGGCAGAAGAGTGTCGACACTGTATGGTACAGTGGCTCAACCGCTTTGAACTTTCAAACCTTCTTCCTTTCCTAGATCTAGAAGATTACTAATTGCATTTATTTTTGGTACCAAAATAATTCTTCAAGTTTGATCTATCAATACATATGTCTATAGTTGCCATGCGAATCCTGGTTTTAAAGTTATAAGCATTTAAAAAAGTGGTAGTTAATTTTTGGACACCCTGTACTTTGCCTTAATGTACGACAATATTTCACCTGTAAACAATCCTGTATGCATGGCTGAGATAAATGTCTGTTTTTAAAAAAACGCTTATACCATTATCTGAAATCTGATTGTATTTACCAATGTACTCAAATTTTGATTAAAAGTATCATATTTTGCATTACAAATATCATGTATGATGTTGCTTGTTTAAGTGTTGCTGTTTTGTACAGATCTGCCATTTACGAGGAGAGCTTCGACCTCAAGCTCAAATATGCATGCAGTTTTTGCAAACGTAGTTAGACGTAGCCTTACAGGGTGTCCCAATAAAAATGCATCACTTTTATTTTTGATCATATCTCAGAAACTAATGAACAAAACTTGACACTGTTTTCATAATACTAATTAGTATAGTTTAGTCTTTCATCGGTGAAATTTTGAGCAAAATTCATCGAGCCGTTCTTGAGAAAACTAGAATTTTGTAAGAAGTCTCAATTTTACCCCATTCCAATGGAGTTTACCACAGTAACTTATATTTATCATGTAAATAAACAACATCTTTCGTTACTATTGATTAATTTATTTTAAGCTTGCAAAACAGACACTAAGAGATCACAAAATATGGCACAGACATTAAAACATGATTTTGATATCTTTTTCAGCACTTCAATTTGTAGGTTTTGCTGTTTTGCAGCGTTAAATAAAAAGAAAAAAAAACAGTTCACGGTTTCGCAAGAAAACCACGGCACAGATTTCCTTTAGTGTAAAGTCTATTTCAGAAATATTTGTGAAATATTCTTAGAAAAGAAAATAATTATGACTGTCTGTTCACTTGGCACTGCACAGGAAAACGAGTTAGAAATATAACATTGTCAATATATTCAAATCAAAATAACAAAGCAGGTATTTACTTCCTCGTGAAAAGTGGAATGTCTGTTAGTCCATGCTAGCTCTCGTTGTATAATTTTGGTACAATTGTAAGTTAATTTCAAGCAACTCTGCCTCTAACATGTCCACAATCAGTTTCCAGGTACTTTAGTGTTCTTATCATCATGATCCTGGTCCAATGCTACGTTCTACATCCCCGACGATGATGGGAGTCGAGTGTGATCAGACAACCTTGCAAGTTTTAATCAGTTTATTCAAATTCTAAATTGTCTGTTGTTGTTGCTATTGTTGTTGTTGTTGTGGCTGTTGTTTTGTAGTTGCTTTCCTGTGAGGGTGTTTATCCATGAATAAAATTAGTTTTCCTTTTAGAGTAGGTCTACTACTACTGTGGTGACATGGTCATATCAGATCGATGATAATTGCAAATAAAACTTACGTGGTAAACTCCATTGGAATGGGGTAAAATTGAGTCTTCTTACAAAATTCTAGTTTTCTCACGAACGGCTCGACAGTTTTTGCTCAAAATTTAACCGATAAAAGACTGAACTATAATAATTATTATTATAAAACAAAATTTAAGTTTTCTTTATTTGTTTCTGAGAAATGATCAAACATAAAAGTGATGCATTTTTATTGGGACACCCTGTATTTGTGCATCCATGCACAGTGTTTCATAGACCTTTTCAAACAGCGATCGGAAAACTTCGGAAAACATGGTCACGTGCCACAGCTGCGTATACGCGGCAGACGACAATCATTTATGAATGAAAACAAAATTATAGTACCGCAAAAGTGCCATGATAAAAACGGCAACGTTCGTCGTTGTTGGAAACATACTGTAGAAATGTCGAACTTTGTCAAACGATGAGGCAATGAGGTACTTTTTATTTCCGGAAACAATCAGAATTGTTCTGAAAGCTTTCGGGAAGCTCCGGAAAAGATCGGTTTGAAAAGGTCTATAGATTGAGTAAATGGTGTCTCCTAATGCTTAGGTCACAAATTAGAAAGAGTTCTTGGCCAAGTTTTTGAGGTAGTTCAGACCTCACAAGAAATTGTTGAAAGCTCCTTTGCTCAGTCACTTATGTGACCCGCCATATCGAAGGGTACCTTAAAGGGGCATTGGACAAGTTCAGCATCATCCCCAAACTTTTCAAGCATTTTGAGATATTTGCACTATTTGAAGTATTAAGAGGTAATAATGACAGCATACAAAGTTTCATTGTCAATTTTAATGATAACGATAAATACTGCCCTCTATAGTTGAATTTTCAAAATTTGCCTTTTCAGGGGATCAAATTCAAACTCCAAATTTCTTTTGATCTTTATGCAATCTATGATGTGAAAGGAATGTTTTACAAACAAATCTTTGGCTCTTTCTTGATATAGCATCAATAAATATGTTTAGATAGTAGCCTCATACCCAAGATCAACAAACAAAAATCAAATTTTTTGACGTTTCTGAAGATTTTGACCAATATTCTACCGATATCTGGTAACTGACTGTCATTTTTTACCGTACGAAGTGTAAATCATCTACAAATAAAATTTTGACATTTTGTACAATACCCTTTAAGGTCGGCATAATAAATTACATGATACGGGCCATTAAAGCTGAGCGTAGTCAAATATCACGTCCAAGGTCAAATTTCTAATTTAATCAGAAACGTTACCTTTGAAGTGTATTCTATCCTATTAATCAGGTTCCAACATCCCAAACTAAAGGAAAATGTGTTTAAAACCAAGATTAAAATCCTCTCTCCATTCAAGTTTTACCAAGTGCAAAAACTTGATTTTCTCAGAACTATAGTTTTCGGAATCAGACAATTGCCTTTAATTTACCAATTTGGTTGTAACTTTGCAACCGAACATCTAATAATCAAAAGCAAGTTGTCATTTTAGAAGCTTAAAATCTCAGCTTTCAGATGGGACCAAAAAATCAGTTTTGATTTTGGGACCATTAAGGTACCTTTTGATATGGCGGGTCACATATAGAAAAGAGTAGTTGGCCAATTATAGATGAAACAGCATCTGTTCGAGTATTGCCCGAGCATCGGTAGTTTATACACTTTAAAAATGTCTGAACTTGCTCAGAACTCGGGTCAAGCATCGGTAGATGCTATTGTATCATTTTAAGAGCTGGTTCACAACTTGCCGAGCAATTACAGATGTCTTGGGTGCTCCGGCAATGCTAGGCTGAGTTCACCGATTTAGTCATTTTTACTATTCGGCAGACTACCCAGAAATTTCTATTTGTGACTGAAGCATTAGTTACAAAGAAGTGCAAAGAATTTACAGATTTGACATTTCGTTCCTTCCATTGGAAAGGTATGCAGCTAGCATGACTGGCTGGGAGAAAGTTCTTATTTGTAATCTGCATTGGCATAGCCAGGGGGGTGCGGAAGGGGCGTGCGCACCCCGGGGTCTACACAAAAAATGGAAAAAAGAAACTTAAAACAATATGAAAACAATGAAAAAATTGACATAGTTGTCCTAATTACTGCATTTGGCGACCCATCCAATACAGGTAGACCCCTGGAAATGTCGCCGTTTTGGACTAGGTTTTTTTGCGCACCCGGGGTACGCAATCCTGGCTACGCATATGCTCTGCTAGTAGAAAATCCCAAGCTGGTTGCCTATGATCTCTCCAAACTATCGTAGTAATCTGTTGGATATAACCCTACCAGAAAAACATTGGAGAAATCTTTCTTGAAATAATTATCATGCATTTATTTATCATTGATGTGGTACTTTCGTTGTTGCCCAGATAATTGATATTGAATTAAAATGTAAAAATTTGATATGTAGCTGTTGAATTTGAAAATGCAACTTTGCATGCTGTCATTTTTTCCGCTTATACACTTCAAACACAAAAATCTTGAAATGTTTGGAAAAAAAGGCGATGTTGTATATGAATAACCTGGATGAATAAAGCACATTTTAAGAAGGCATATTATTTGTTTCACTAACGCAAGCTTAAGGGCACAGTTAACCCCTCATTTTCTGAAATATTGTATGCCTTGTAACTCAGCAACCGATAAGTAACCCCATATAAAAGTATACATTTCTAGATGTGGATTTTCATGTAGAAGATGATGGTTAGGTCAGTTTTGGACCAAAATGCATGATTTTGGACCAAGGTCCAAAAAACCCTTGTTCTTGGACCACTATATTTACAAACAACCTAACTAAATTTTGGAAAAAAAAAATTTTGGACCTCGGATGCTTTTTAGAATCTAGAAACACATGTCTAGGAACGCATTTCTCAATTTTTTGATTTTTACCTTACTTTTTGAAATATTGCCTAAAATAGGCCTAAAATATGCCAAAAATGACCAAAAAATCATTTTGGGCCAATTTTGGACCTATTTTTGGCAATATTTCAAAAAATAAGGTAAAAATAAAAAAATTGAGAAATGCGTTCCTAGACATGTGTTTCTAGATTCTAAAAAACATTCGAGGTCCAACTTTTATTTTTTCAAAATTTAGTTAGGTTGTTTACAAATTAATGGTCCAAGAACATGGGTTTTTTGGACCTTGGTCCAAAATCATACATTTTGGTCCAAAACTGACCTAACCATCATCTTCTACATGAAAATCCACATCTAGAAATGTATACTTTTATATGAATTTACTTATCGGTTGCTGAGTTACAAAGCATGAAATATTTCAGAAAATGAGGGGTTAACTGTGCCCTTAAATGAGCCAAATAGCTAAATGTCAGAACCATTTAAAATCTAAACAGTTGAAATATGAAATGCTGTTCTTTGTTTTTATCACTGATAAACTTAAAATATGTGATATTTTAATTATTCAGGCTAGTCTTTTTACCCATCTTTGAAATAGTAAACATATTGGGAATATATGGGAAGATCAAAGTGAGGGAAAGCGTAATCGTTATAGTGAAAACTTGTTACACAAAAAAACATTATTAACAGTAAGGTAACTGAAGACCCTCGACTTTATACCTCTTCAGCATGTATTTTTCAGTACTATTAATTGCTTCTTTCCACAATTAAGGTAATCAACAAATTAAGTACGGTAACCCTTGACTTTCGTTCCCAGATCCCTTAAAAGCAAAATATTCAAAATTTTACCTGAAGTGCATGCTTTCCTGAAAATTTTGGGCGTCAAAACGTAGGTGTCAGGCCTGCCAACCTGTAAATATCACAATGTGGGACATCAAACTTTGGAACGTGATCGCGATCAAAACATGACAATGGCATGCATGCATAGCAAAACACTGTTTAAAAAAAGAAAAAATGAGGGACATCAACTTTTTTAATGATCAGAATTGAGGGATTGTCTCAAAATGTGTGACAGTTCGTAGCCCCTGGACTAAAATCATACATTTTGGCCAAAAAAGTTAGTCCGATCCTAGGACCTTGATTTTTTCCAAATTACTATCCACAATATGAAACCACTATTACATCATACCACTTACTAGAAAGCCCCGAGTTCTACATAGCAGACTGATCGCATAGCGTATTGCCTCTCCCAAATAAATAAATTTGGAGTAGGTAGTAAAGTGGCTTTCTAGATCATGGACTTGGTAGTTATATCCTTCATGTTGGTTTGTGTCACCCGAAAAAATAAGGGTTCTATTAATCGAACTACAAGAAAGTAACATTGCCATCAAAATTAAAATCAGCTTCTGGAAATCAAAACTTTTATTATGAATTTTAATTTCCGGTAGCAGAATCTTTTCTTAGAGCAAAATCTTTTCCAAATTGCAAATATGTAATCAACACTGTCCATTAAAAGAAAAGAACATTTTTGAACCATTTTTTAACGGGTGCAAACAGCGGTAAAGGTAAATTTGGGATTCTGGAGGAAAATTTTGACGACCTGTGCACGTGATTTTCAGTAAAATGTTACACGTTGTACCAGGGCGGGGTAGGACGTGACGTCAGCAGATTTTGAAACTCCCATTCAAAAAACTTGAATTTTAACTAACGCTCAAAAATTTCATTTTATGCCCTTACTTAGTGTATAAACATGTGCAGATTTAAAAACCGTTGGGGTCGGGACTTCGACCCCAGAAAACTAAAAAGATATTGTGATTATTATGAAGAACT
>JXSR01S023595.1:10507-21908 GCA_000969725.1 Ophiothrix spiculata | reverse complement strand
AGGAGTTCTCCATAGACCCATGTACAAAGTAAAATTTCATTTGGGGGGCGAAAGGGGATCGAGGGTTTCGTCAGGGGGGGGGCTCCCACAACCCTGCCCCCTCTGGTTACGCCACTGTTTACCTACTTAAAATGGACTTAACATATTAAATTCATAGGGGTGGGCTATAAAATGATGATGTTTCAGATCATTCTGTCCTAACTCTTATTTGATGCAGTTGATCCCCTGAACATTTTAACACCAATTTTATCAAAATCGACAAGGTGAAAAATGAGAAGGTGCCACCAAAAATCCAAATTTGAGGGGGAGGGTATGAAAATGATATATGTGTCAGTTTGTGGAATTACATTTCACATTTTAGCAATGGTTGGAATCATTTTTATGTTTTTGAGGGTAAGAAATCCATTGTGCTTAGTTTCATCATGTTTCGATTTATTGTTTTCATAAAATTTAACATTTTACATAAAATTAAGCCACAAGGGCGCTTTCTCAGCCAAGCCTGAACCTTGCGCATTTTGAGAAATTGTTTGATGTAGAATTAAAGATAAGCCGTATTAAAGTATATCCTGAAAATTTCAGCACATAGATATTTTTTGTTTGGTCACTGTGCCAATTTTTATAATTTGGCAAATGGCAATGTCCCTATTAAAAGTATAGGGTGTAAAAGTTTGTTCACCCCCGCACAAGCTTATGGCACAAAATTACGTAATGCTATGTTCCATTTAAATGGGTGCCACAGCGAAATCGTTTAGTTTAAAGAGCTCAAATTTCCTGAGCAAGTACTATCAATTATCAACTTTAGGATAAGTTTTGAATGATTGCAATCGAAAATTGCATCTGCCTTTAAATGGCATCATAGTTGAATTTGACCAAAAATGGTTATTTTTAGGTCTGACACTGCTGGAACATTTACAAATGGATTCTGTGACCTCAAATACATATATGTAGACATCAACATTGCTAAAATGTGATATATAATTACAGTTATTGACAAATTTACCATTTTTAGACCCTCCTCAGACCCCCCTCAAATCATGTTTTTGGGGCGGTACCTCATTTGTTGTCCAATATTGACAAATTTGGTGTAAAAATGTTTAGGGGATCAAGCTGCATCAAATAAGAGTTAGGAGAGAATGATTTGAAACATCACCATTTTTCTTTTTCTCCCCTTGTATAGCCCACCTCTAATACAAAACATTTTACCCGCCATGTCAGGCAGGTAAGTTTAATGTTCTACCTGCCCAACACCAAAATTACCCTCCATTGGCTCTCGGGCCGGTACTAAAGTCAAGCCCTGAACATCTCTCTAACCTAGGGAATGTGGACTGAGCCTGAGGCCTAAAAATTATTACAATACTCAATGACAACAGACATCTACAACAGACGGATTTCAAAGAAAGGTATCAAACCATTTATCACTCGGTAGATAAAAATACAACAATTTTATTGGCTAATAGCTTAACAGGATATGTCTGTATTGCATAAAATATCAATTTCATTGGCTAATAGCTTAACAGGATATGTCTGTATTGCATAAAATATCAGAAGTCCACACTCTCCACACTCTCCTCCACTCCATATGATACGAATAACAAAAAGTAATTTATGATTTGGTGCTTTTATTAAGGTCACGGTCATCTTTAATCCGTGCACAATTTTTTTTATTCACATGGTATGTAATCACATCCAAAATACTGCAATCAATTCCACTATTTTCCAATATATCGGTGCCCATATCAGTACTGTCTCTTTAGATGACACTTTCACCCCTACCCCCTCAAAGACCCTCTGCATTTTCAACATTCATAATAAGGCCTAAAAAAAATTGTTTGATTGGCGTAACCCAACCTACCCTAATTTTACCACCGACCCTAGATATTTTTATTTTTTTGAGCATGGTAAAAAACCTCCAAATCCCAAATTTGATGGGAATCGATTCATGGGAGCCCAAGATATGGCTTCCAGGACATTCAAAATGACAAATAAAAGATGTGTTACAGAAAAAGTGAAGATGTTTTTGTATATGTGCCATATATTTTGTGTTCTTGTATGTGAAACATAGACTTAGAAAATTTAAAAAAAATTATTAAAAAAAAAAATCCGACCTACTTACCCTATTTTTTTTTCTATGTTACGCCAATCAAACAATTATTTTTTTTTGGCCTAAGTTGATTTTAAAGTTCAGGAAATGTCTGATCACTGATCAACACAAATATCAACCAATTTTTTGTATAACACACTGGAGGTTTTTTTTTTTTTACATCTAAAGCATGCAGTTCCCTTTCGCCAGTGGTGGCCATTTTCACCATGCATATTCTTTAATTAAAACAGCAAGCAGTTTATGTACATGTAAATATTTTTAAAAATAGCCGTAATAAAAAGGATTCAAACAAAATGTTATTCAGATATACTGTAAAATATTATTTAAAGGGACTAGCCCAGATTCGACTTAGAATTAAAAACTTATGGAAATGCCCTATATCAGTACTGCTCTAAAAGCTTTAAAATGTAGTAAAATCCCCCAAATACAAATATTTACACAGAAATGGTTCAAACTAAGAGGGAATTAATTTGCAATATATCATTCTGTGATAATGGTGACTATCCTTATTTTCTAAATCCTAAATTTGTACCTCAGATGGATTTTCCAGATTAAAGATCAAACAAAGCTCCTTGAGACAATTTAATACTTATCAAAAGAGAAACAATTTCATCAAAAATAATTTATTTGTTTACCCATCACAGGTGTAGAAAAAAGATCTTATTAAGACTTGAAACTAGAAACACTGTTTTCACACCATTTTTTGCCGCCGGTGAAAAAAATTAAAGTTTGTAAAGAATTGCAATTTTCTCCAATATTCCTAAAAGTCATGGAAAACTACTGGTAGGTTAAACATATTTTAATGATTCATGTAAAGATAATATGTAGGTAAAAAATTAGTAGGAAGAATCTAGGCCAGTCCTTTTAAAAGCGATAATATTTACATGCAATTTATTTTACTGATATATTATGTATTATATGCATCAACTGCACAAAAAAACAATATGATATACAGGATAAAAATTGGGCATCTTTTATGCAGTTTATACAAATTCATTTGCATTCAGGTCCAACAGTGACAGATGCAGGGGAGACTTAAAGTAAAGTGTTACAATCAAGAATGGCAAAACTTTAAAAAAATTTCCTATCCTGATATTTATAAATTTAGCAATAAAAATAAGAAAAAAAAAAGTTTTACAATCAGAGTGCAAATGACAGATGATCACATTTAATTGATGACAATAATTCTTGAATACCACTTTTGCTCTATATTATTGAATCAATCAATCAAAATATTTATTAACAATATGATATGATATTTTATGCATAAACATAGGTTTTGATAATAAAACTCCCAAAAGAATGGAATTCCACTATTCAGATGTAAATTCCCATCCCTGTCTCCCAAACACTAATAATACTCAAATTTCATTAACAGGAAAAAATCCACCAATAAAGAAAAACACAAATCACTGATTATCCAAAGCCAACGTCCCCTCGGGGGAGGGGGGGTACTCACATATGGAAGTGATGTACAAATACCACAAAAAACACCTTGGAAGTAGGGGTCTTTCGGTGACAAATTGGGTATATAAGGGGGGTCTATTGGCAAAATTCACAAGAAAGCAGGGTCTTTCCGGGTCAAAATGGCCAAAAATTTGCAAAATTTTCCATACTTTTTGTGAAATTTTTGACGAATTTTGCAATTGTTTTGAAAAATTACATCAAATTAAGAAAATGGTGGGTCTTTGAGTGACAAGTTGTTGTTAATTTAATCCAACAAATAGCCATAACAGAAAAAGTATTTTTAAGCATATTTAAGCCAAATCATTTGAAGGGTATTAATATCCACAAAAAACAAACTCAATTAGCTAAAAAAATTGAAAGTCATGGGTGACAGGGGGCGCTACATTTTTAACATTTTATAGTATTGCTTTAAGGCTTTCCACTTGATTCGGTTTCTATTAAGCTTTCACCATCACTTCCTGAAACAATTGTGTAGGCAGTTGTGCCTGAATAATCAAACTCATATGACTTGTTATAGTTTCATAGAGTCAACAACACCAAAACAATGGGGAAAACTTGGGAAATATAGATGCATAATACCCGAGTGTAAAATTGTAAAAAAAAATAATAATAATTTGAAATATTTGATCATGCCTAGTGCCATTAATTCATAAAGCTGAACATGTTATTCATTAGGTATTATGACAGGAAACTACATACGAAGGACATAGGACAAAAGGAAATGGCCAATAACGACACAAAAAACTTTGCTGTATGTTGGTATGTTTCTATGCGGTATATGATGCCAAATTGTCGGGTGTTGTGTCATACATGTATGTGGGCCCTATATACCATTTGCACGGTCCATTATTTGCGAGTAGCCTCGTTTTGGAGAGTTACTGCTCACGGTGCTCGCTTGGAATGCGTTGAAATTTATGGGCGCGCAATTGAGGCTGCGTTTAACTGCATATGCGCCAAAATGTGCGCATACTTGACCTTGAGATCGAGGCTACCCCGCAAATGGCGGATCCATGCAAAGGGCGAATCTTTTCCAACAGTAAAAGAAAGCAATTGTTAAAACTATCAGTTTGTGCTTGGAGGACCAATTTAATCCCAACTATACCCTACAATGCATTTGTTATGTCAAGAGTCAAATTTCAGGGAGTTTTGCACTGTAATGCAATCACCGACTGCTGCAGTGAAGTTGGCACAAACAACTTCAGTATGAAAGGCGATGCAAGAGTTTCGTTACAACATTTGGGGTATTTGAATTAACCATTGATGCACATCAACACAATATGAAAATGGCAGATCCAGGACAAGAAAAAACAACAAGTGATCAAGGTAACAATAGCAAATAAACAACATAAAATTATTATGATAGTCTATCTATTATAGTCTAATACATTTCTATATAAGGCCTTCATTCCATGACAGTTTGGAATTAAAAAAAACAGACAAAATCATGGAAATTGGAAAATCATATAATGCTGAACTAAGAACCTTAAAGGTGTAGGTTCCTATCTTAGCATGTGTGTAATTTACTTTTAACTGATTGACCTTGACCTCTGAAATGCGTATTGTGAACTTTTAACCTCAACTGTCTTCCTGTTATCTCTTGAGAGGAAAAAGAATTTATACAACCCTGGGGATGAGGCTGTTATGAAAATACAGAAAGAAATAGATAATACATATACCAATAATTTTACAATTTAAGCTATATCTCCGAAAGTATAAAGAATTTGGAGGTGAAATTTTGGATTTACAATCAGAAAAAATATGTGCTTTCATATGGTATCAAAAAATAAACTACTTCCAGTTGAGCCCAGGGGGATGAGAATGTGATCGGAACCTACACCATTAAAATCTATAGTAATTTAGAAAATCCAATAAAGCATATAGAGCATTGCGACCCACAAGGCTGTATCTGCATGTCAACAATCTCAAGAAAAAAGATTTCAAGACCCAATGGGTCTCTCCTGATGAATGACTCATTGCTTATGTTGAACTGTATGAATCGAAAACCTGTTGAAAACTGGGGCATGCTCCTGTCTGAGCTTGGAAACCCTTCCAATTATTCCAAAAACATACGCTTCCAGATACTGTATGCTAAGGTCACTAGTTTTCTGCAATACGAAAAAACAGAAAACAACAACGGAAATGAAGAATAAACCAGAAAAAAAACCACGGAAAATTCAATTTTCACATGAAAAACAAAATTAAATGAGTTTTTTGAGTAATGGTATTAAACAACATAAAACAAAACAAAACAGCAAAAAACATACAATCATACACCTTAAATCTTGACTGAAATTCATGTGACAAGGAAACTAATCCTTAGAATCCCAATCATGCCACCTTGACAGCCAATTGACATGAAAATGCACATACATTATATACCACTTGTTAAGCGCTGTTACATCCAGATCAAAGAGCTATTAAATATACAAGACAAAAACCAGAAAATGAAAAAGATCCAACTGCATATTATTATCCACATAATATTTTTATCACAGAAAAGAACACGGAATTCAACTTTTAGAACACGGACAATTTTCCAGCCTACTGCATGCTCACATAATCACGCGTCTGGGCCTGTGCACAGTTTCCTTCTCAAGTTTTGACAATTGACAAATCATTTTCTACTGTACGTTCTTTTTAGGCACTGCAGTTCCAACAGCACCTACACTAGATGTTTTACATCCTCCACAAAATGATAGTACTGCTGTGCATCCACAATATGGGGCCATTGCCTCAGGTGCAACCACATACACACAACAACCATACCCGCCTGAGACTCATGGAGTGTACTACCGAACTTTGGAACAGCCTCCCCCATATCCAGGACCACCACAACCAGGTTATCAACAACCCTACCAACCACCAGCTTATCAACAACCCTACCATCAAATAGACACTGTTGATGTAAGTATAAAAAGTACATAAAATACTTGGTACAGTGTTAGCGGTGTTCTGGTGAGGATACCTTAATTTAACCCTTGTTCAACTTGAAGCTTTCACCTCAGGAGGGTGGTTACCACCCCTGTGACCTGGAAATTGACATGCCCAAAGTTAGTTGTTTTACACCATAACTAGGGTAGTGTATGGTGTCCTCATTCCATTGATTCCAAAATTATTAAAATCGGCCAAGGCCTAATTATGACGCAATGAAGTACTTCAGGTCTGAAAATTTCACAAAAATCTGATTTTGGCCAAAATTTGATAAAATTTCAAAATTTTGCTGTAAAAGTTTTAAATATTGAATTTTCATAGCTCAGGGACTCGATTTTAAGGCACACTCGCGCGATCGCACGCTACTGCGTGCCTTAACCCACTTCTGGAAGCTTAATTTGTCCCGCCCCTTGCATTACCAAGGCCTGTCAAGCTTTTTACCCGATTTTTTTACTGAAATTGATAGTCCCTGAGATCGATGTAAATCCGGTTAAAAAATTTAGGGGGGTGAGGGCCCTTTTATTCTGATCGATTAAAATCAATCTCTTTTTATGACTCTGTAAGGTCGCTAACATTGACTAAATATATTGGGGGTTTTCTGTATATCATCATGGCAGAGATTGTTTTTTGTCCAGATAAAAGGCCATGTTCATACATGTCCCCCTAGCTTGCTAAATTTTAATTTTCCCATAGACACTAATGATAAGTGACACTCGCTGTTTCGTGAATGCTGAAGTGAATATCCGTGGATAAATTGCGCTGTACCTCGCACATTTTTTCATAAATTTTACATCCAAAATGGCTTCAAAACTAAAAAATATATCATCACCGGAATCAGAAAACGTTACTGATTCTTCTGTAAGCAATTCTAGCAGTGAAGAAAGTTATTGTGACTCTGAATTATTATTAGAAAGCTCAGCTCAGCGTGTGAAAGTGCAGTGATGACACGAAACACCTTCATGCCATGTTCCAAAGCCAATGCTGATGCATAATTTATTAAGTAGCAATATCATTCAAGTGTTATCTTTATTTAAATAAAATCTATACATGTACAATTTTTTTTTTCCAAACAGTAGCCTGTTTTCTCAAAATATCCTTATTGTTTTAATCCATTTGAATATAATTTTCCCTTTGAAATGGTGTCTCCTGTAGTGTAAAAAGTGTAGAAAACTTCTGGCTTTGCCCCCTCGACCCCCACCGGGGCGTTGCCCCTCTACCCCACCAGGGGCCCGCTTAAGGGCCCCTGCACCCCACGCCGTTATGCTCACGTGCTACGCACGCTCGATTTATCGGCTTCGCGACAACACTCGAATATCAATGCTCTACCAATGCTCTTCTTATTACCTTCCTGAAGGAGAGCTTTTCAAAGCTCCCCTGGCTATTTTAAAACTGAGTCCCTGCATAGCTTTTTTGCTGATGTAAAAGAAATTACCTATAGATGCCCACTTTGTTTTGCATTTTGATGCAATTGGCAACAATCCGTTACCCTCCTTCCCCCCCCCCCCCCCCAATTACGATGAGGGTTAAAGTATGCTGGGCTCCGACTTCTTATCCAAAATAAGACACTGGTAACCGCTAATCAATCTAAGCACTTCGTTGGCCCGTATCCTGAAGACATTTGTTTTCAGCGTCAAACACTTACACACATAACAGCGTATGGTTAAGGGAGCATTGGACAAGTCCGACATCATCCCAAAACTTTTTCTCCAGTCTACATAACAGTAATTTTGTATCATTTGAAGTAATAGAGGTAATAAAGGAAGCAAAGCATGTAAAGTTTCATTGCCAAATTCAACCCCCATATGTCAAAATATTTAAATTTTCTTTCATTATTAATTATCAATGTTAACAATGATAAATGCTGCCCTCTACAGTTAAAATCTTAAAATTGGCTTTATTAGCAGATTTAAAAGGGAAATTAGAATTTCTTTTTATTTATCTCAGAAACAAAATAAATGTTATACCAATGTAATTTAACCTCTTTCCTGACTTATTGCATCAATACACACTTTGAGAGAATATCTACATACCCAAGATAAACATGCAAAACAAAATTATACTTTTTGACATTTCTGAAGGTTTTGACCCGGGGGGGGGGGGGGTACTCGGATTTCGGTTTGGTACGGATGCGCGGCCAGAGTTTTCGACTACCACCCATTTTGTAAACCTGGGGAAGAGTTACCGAGTTATCCTGATATTCACCCGGGATATACCCGGGAAAAGAAAATTAAATTTCGTCTAATGAGCTCGTTTGCATAGGTTCTAAGTACTGGCTGCCGTTGGCTGAGTATATGAGTGTCATGGCCCTAATTGGGTCTCAGAAGATAACATTGAAAGTCTAACCCGTCGTCATTTTCAGGTCTATCTAGTTCAACATCCTTGAATTAACATCACATGTGCTAGGCCTTGATGATTAGGCCTACCTATTAACAAGTTTTGACTGTATTTTGAATTTCTACTCCCACTTTTTCAGAACACATTGCCGCAGCAAGCCGACCCTACCACATCTCTAATAGTGCGAACTGGTCAGGAGGATGTAGCATCTCGACCTAAGGATTATTACTGCATGGCTGTCTGTTCAATATTCTGCTGTCCTATATTTGGTATAATTGCATGCTGCTACTCATCACAAGTAAGATATCATGATCAAGTACAGAACAGAGGCCAAGAATAGAGGGGCTAACTGCTCACGAAAAGTATAAAAGTATTTTAGCTCAACCTGAATAGGCAAAATGTGTGTGATCTAGTGGAACAGTGTAGGACACCAAAACTTTAGGTCACGAGTTCGAGCCCCATTATGATATCCTTGTGAAAGACATTTAATCTTGACTGCTTTGTCGGCCCAAGTGAATTGGGGAGCTGTTTAGGGAATATTACAATCTAAGTTCCAATAAGTCTGCATCATAAGATTGCTATCTAGTCGAGGTGACATGGTTATGACGATTTCCTAATAATAACAGCGTAATAATAATGTAAAGTGCATTGAGATGTCTTCTGATGTGTTTGCACTAATAATAAGAATTGTGTTATTATTATTTGTAAAGTACAATTTGTAAAGTGAAATTAGGCAGGCCTACAGATTTATATTGATCACCATGTCAAATTTTGACAACATTTGAAATTAATAAAAGGTGATCAAACAGGATAATTTGCCAACAAATTTCCATATTTTTCATTTCACCTCTTCCTGAGACTGGATAATCATCATGAAAGAGAATTCTGAAGTTCCTGTTTACAACATTTGGTTACAGTCCAAAAAATTCTGAAAAAATTGATTTGGTTAGTCAGAAAATATTAATTATTTTTAAAAGGACCAATTTTGGGTGCATTTTCCAATATTTTCTCCCAATCTGAGCAAAATTTGGTGCTTTCCCGACCCAATATTGTTGTTTTTTTACTTTTTGACTAGGGTCGCTTTCCCGACAATGACTTTTTTACTAAGGTAGGTCGCTGAGGACAACACAACAATTTGGGGGCATTAGCAACTACTTTAGGCTAGTTTTCATTTTAACTTGTCACTATGGGATGAGCTGGACCTTACAAATATTGTTGTAGTACTCTATGCCATTAAATAAAAACGTGGTTTCAGAACAAAACTTAAAATTTGCAACGTTTCTCATAAACATGGCTTCTTCTTAATACTCTATTTGCTGAATTAATTTATTTATAAACCCCCCAGGCCAATATCCACGACTTTTTCAAGCGGGTGCATTTTCAAAAAGTGGACCTTAGAAAAACATTTCGTTTTGGTCGACCCTAAATAAATTGTAGTGGTTTTGACAAAAAAAACCAGTTTTTCAGTCATCCAGTGTAGTATTTAATTATGAATGTCCTACATTTACATATTTTTGGTGCTTTAGGTGTTCTTTAGGTGGACATTTAGGGAATTTTTGTGCACCTTTTTCATACATTGTAAAATTTGGGAAGGTGTGGTCACTGCGGTGGGGGCGTCGCAACCCTCCCCTTGGCTACGGGCTTGTTTAATTTTCACGATGCCGTTGTTTCACCAACAATGAGAAAAAACGAGTTCAGAACCATAAGAAAATTTTTAAAAATAGTTAGCGGTCTAACAACAACGATTCATCGCACATATAAAACAAAAGCAATGTAACAATCATGAAAGTAAACAACCCTACGCATGAACTTTCCTTCACGTAAACCAGGAGACAGCACTGCGGGTTCTTTATTTTCTTACTTTCTTAGGCCAAGTTACATGTGGAGTATATAAATATTTTTATATACCAATTTGTTAATATTATTACTCACAACAATAAAAATATATTTTCTTTATTTTTATGCAGGTGGAAAAACTGTGGTTCCAGAGACGTTACGCTGAGGCCAGGTCATCTTCAGCAAGAGCTAAAGGATGGTCAATAGTATCCATCAGTATTGGACTGTCTTTCTTTGCTATCTATTCTATACTGGCCATAACACTCAATATAAAAGAGCCATAACACTTAATATTATTACACTGAGCAAATGAAAACTTTCTTCTGTTACTGAGGGAACTGAAGTTGTTCTTGGCTATATTTGAGCTGCTGATTTCAAATATGAAGTCAAAATTTACCCTGCACAAACTTTACCAAATATACAATAGTATAATGTATAATTACGACTTTTGAAGTATTCAACATGAAGTTTACCAACCTTACGGCTGCTTGGAGATGGAAACACAATTATATACTTCATTTTAGAAAAGATACTTGTGTTATACCAAGTTATAAATTTGTTACCCCCTAGCGCCAGTTTGTTCTCACACAAGCCGTGGGTCCCTTGTTCGAATAGACTGCTTCATGGGGTATGCATGTTATCATGCAAGTACTTGTATCATTGATTGATTGATTGATTGATTGATTGATTGATTGAATGATTGATTGATTGATTGATTGATTGATTGAATAT
>JXSR01S023594.1:13061-23361 GCA_000969725.1 Ophiothrix spiculata | reverse complement strand
CCATTTATTTAAACAAGACAAGAGGTATGATATCATTGAAACCACAACTTCTTTAAAACACATAATTACATATGTTTTCTGACACTAATGTGAAAATTTGAATAGTTGTTCATGAAAGAAAAAGTAGTTTCTAAGTGCTAAAATTGTAAAAATCACAATTGTCGCAATATGTTATGCCTGAAATTATATTAAAAGGACATTAGTTAGGACCTCCTGAGCAACATAAAAAACAGTTAAATTCGTAGCCACATTGGTTCGTCTTATGTAAAAATAACAAACAGTAAAAGACTCCTTATAAGTTGAAGTATTGTATTATTCACCTTGCAATCTTAAAGCATTTATTATTTATGTAGATGGTAAGAAATATAATTTCATATATATATATCAATATCGCCAGTGTAACAAAGTTTTTAATACTGGGGCGTCTTACATTACATATATACAAACATTTTAAAAAGTAAAAAAAGTTTTAGTAATTGTCAGTAAATAGTAGTATCATTTGACTTAAGTGCATTTAAGCAAAGCTCTCCGTAAAAAAAAAAAAAAATTGGGATCAGAAACAAAACGAAACATGAGCTTCAATTTGTTTCATCATTAAACCTGTCATCTAACTCTTCATAGTGCTGTGTGTCCTGTAACTGGTGTATGTTATCAGTAGAAATAGACCTGTGCACTTCATGATAATATGGCTCTGATCCAGCAGAGATGCTGTTCTGCCGTGAAGGATTTCTCTGTTGCCTAATATCACAAGAATTAGGCCTGTTTATATCTTGTCGTGAAGGATCTCTCTCTCTCTCTCTTCACTATCATAAGAATTAGGGGTGTTTTCATGTACAGGTTCATCATACATGCTATTACCTGCAATGACAGAGCTTTCTTTTCTGCTTGCTTCATCATTAGACCTTTCACTTAATTCGTCACAATCAGCCACATGATCATAGAGTTGCTCGATGTCACAAGAAGTGGGCCTGTGCACTACTACTTGAAATGACTCTGACCTAGATGCTATGCCCTGTCTTGTATGATTTCTCTGTTCCTGATTTGTCATATTACTGCTTCTGTTAGTGCAAGCTGTCATTTCAATTTGTTCAGTATGTGCATTGTTCTTATATCTGACGGCAAAGTAAATGATGGCACATATTATAACCAGCAGAATTGCACATCCAACAATTTGATAAATGTCATACATTTTTTGTTGATCAACTGGAGCCAAAGTTATATAGGTAAAATTGTACATTCTTATAATTGGGCCAAAGTCACTGTCATGATCAACCAGGCCAAACTCACTGTCATGATCAACCCATTGTTCAACTTTAATTGATCCTATTAAATGAAAAAGATTCATCAAAATCATGCATTTGGTGATTGATTCCTTCATTTTAACACATGCGTCATATGTGGATATTTAGTAGAGACTGATGCTCAAAAATTTATCTCGATGCAGAATGTTCTTTCACTTTGTATTAAGCATTAGGCCAAAAAAAATTGTTATGTTGCCCTCAGCGACCGACCCTATTCAAAAATTTAAAAAAAATATTAGGGTTGGGAAAGCACCTTTTTGAGAACATATTTTGAATATAGTGGAAAGTGCACCCAAATTTCATAATTTGGGTGCTTTAAAAAAAAATATATTTTCCGACCGACCAACTCATTTGTTCAGAAATCCAACTTGAGGACAACACAACAATTATTTTTTTTTTGGCCATTTATTTAAACGAGACAAGAGGTATGATATCATTGAAACCACAACTTCTTTAAAACACATAATTACATATGTTTTCTGACACTAATGTGAAAATTTGAATAGTTGTTCATGAAAGAAAAAGTAGTTTCTAAGTGCTAAAATTGTAAAAATCACAATTGTCGCAATATGTTATGCCTGAAATTATATTAAAAGGACATTAGTTAGGACCTCCTGAGCAACATAAAAAACAGTTAAATTCGTAGCCACATTGGTTCGTCTTATGTAAAAATAACAAACAGTAAAAGACTCCTTATAAGTTGAAGTATTGTATTATTCACCTTGCAATCTTAAAGCATTTATTATTTATGTAGATGGTAAGAAATATAATTTCATATATATATATCAATATCGCCAGTGTAACAAAGTTTTTAATACTGGGGCGTCTTACATTACATATATACAATATCAATATGCGGAACTAATTATAAGAGTGCATTTATCATTCTTTGACAAAAACATTTTTAAATTCAGTAAATAGCAAATGTCCAGGTGAATTGTTTTTAAATGCTTTGATTGCCTTAACAAATTGATAAGTATGCACATCGGAATTTTCAGATCAAACTAATAAAATTTTAATATTCATAAGTTATTAAAGGGGTCTTACAGCTGTTAACGGTAGTCAAATGTTATGTTCGTCCGAGGTACAGAAGGGGTCAATAAGGGGGCCAAAGGTCAAATATACAAGATTCTATCATGCAGATAATTGAATACCAGAATGTAAGACTGAACCAAGTCTACTTTTTCAAATTGAGTTATACATAAGAGAGACTTTCTTATAACTTCAGCTACCGTGTGTGTGTGTGAAGGACTCAAATGAATCCGCATCGCAAGTGCCCCCAAAAGTCCTATATGTATTCAAAAGTTGTCAAATCCATTGACTTGGGTCAGTTTTGCCTACATGTGTTGTTTTAATGAATGTATCATATGTCGTTCTCGGCCAAAATGTTTCTTGAAATTGGAAGATAATTGGTGTTAGGTGTAGGTTCTGTCTACATTGCTTAGAAAACATGCAAAAATTGAAAATCGGTAGTCTCATTTCAGAATGGCGGTCAAAAAACCTATTTAAGGAAAACTTCTGCAGCATATGTGATAATACTGTTTTTCTGACTGATTTTTGTCTCGCCTGAAAATTTTTCAGAAGAGACATATCATTCCTTAAAACTGTCCGCCATCCACATTTCTTGTCCGGAGCAAATCTCGGAAACCGTATGCCCTATGTTGATGATATTTAGTGAGTGGGTAGGGTTGAAACTGAACCGGTGCTGCGTATAATTTGAACGCAAACTATGCATATAAAGTACCTAATTTGCATAATTTATGCATAATTTGTTATTTTTCTTTTAAGTATATCTCCTAAAGCATAAGGGCTATGGTAATGAAACTTGGTGACATGAAAGGGTTCAGGATAAGCACACGCAACACACTTTTTTTTTGGGGGGGGGGGTGCAGTGAAGGTCATTCAAAGTCTAAATGTCATTCAAGGTCAAATTTTTAAATTTTTTCAAAAAGTTGACCTGAGGTCTTCCAAGGTCATTTTTAGGTCAAGGTCATAAGTCATGAACCCCTGACCCCATATAGATTAAACTTAGACCATAGAAAGTGCTTGACCCAAGGGCAAGGTCAGTCAAGGTCACCTGGGGTCAAATTTCTAAAATGGTCAAAAAGTTGTCCTGAGATACATTCAAGGTCAAAAAATTTATCCCAAGGTCATCCAAGGTCATAGGCAATAAATTCTGAACAAGTATCTAATTTGCTTAATTTATGCATATCTCCTAAATTGTAAGGGCTATGGTGATGAAACTTGGTGACATGAAGGGGATCGGGATTAGTAGACGCGACATTCAAGGTCAAAAGATCATTTGAGTTCAAATTTTGAAAATTGTTCAAAAAGTTGACCTAAGGTCATCCAAGATTATTTTGAGGTCAAGGTCATAACTCATGAACCCCTGACCCCACATGGAATAAACTTAGACCATAGAAAGTCAAGACCCAAGGTCATCTAAGGTGTCAAATTGTTCCATTATGATGGATGATAAAGTCGGCGATCAACAAAGTAGGCGGTCAGTGAAGTAGGCGGTCGATAACACAGGCGAGACTACTGGTTCGCGAACCATCTTGTAAAGTTTAAGGTGTCAAATTGTTCGTCTTGGACCAGCGACCAAATGTTTCAATATGTTTTAATATGCATACCCTACTTCTACCCTACCCTACTCCACCCCATCACAACTGAATGATTAAGTAGGCGGTCAATTCAATAGGCAGTCAATACGCAGACGAGACTATTGGTTCGCGAACCATCTTGTTTTTAAAATCGCCCGATTTACAAATTTATGCGCGCGTCAGCTTTGAGACAACCTTTTTTTCTTTTGGTCTCACTGTACAATAATGATAAACCCAAATGACACTAGGAATACATTGGTGTCATTTGTGTCTGGGGGACTATGGTTTACAAGAACCCAGAGATGCCACTTTTTAGGTTTTAACCTGAAATCAGGTTTTTTAGAAGCTCAAACCATGATATCAGGTTTTTTAAGATCTCAAATGTACATATTTTCGGCCTTTTTGGAGTATCTTTCAAGAATTTTTGGCTTTTTCAGGTTTTTTTCAATGAAGTCAGTGGCATCTCTGAGAACCTATATTTCAAATATGACCCCCAAATCTCACAAACTCCCATTCTCTATCACAAATATGTACCAAGTCCAGATATGTCATAAACAGGGTTATATGTACATCTCCAGTTTGCCGATAACATCAGTTGGCATTAAAGACTGCTGGATGCTGGAGGCATGCGATGGGGGAGGGGGGGGGGGGGTACTTGCATCGAATCATGGGGGAAAACACACATATCCTCCCCTGTTTTTGAGGATAAAGACAAGAAATGAAAAAAGTTTTAAAAATCTAAAAGTTTCAAACCTACAATGTCAACCAAGAACTAAGTCTGTCCACATTAAGGGCTGAATCTATGCAGTGGTAATTATCTTTGTCACAAGTAATTTCAGTCAAGATATTTACAATTATAGTAGTTTTTTTTATTCATGTCACCAAGCGCCTAATGTTGATGGTAAGATTATACTTGGAGGGGATGTGTTCAAAACAAAACTAAGAAGCCGTATAATGCTCAACTTTGTTCAACATAATACGATGATCTTACCCTCATTGAAAGAGTTATTTTCTATAGAATATGCAAAATGTTCAATCAGGTTTAATGGAAAGTATTGTAAAAAGGTTTGATGTCATGCTATCGATTCAGGTTCGTTTTGGAGGACACCACATCCGCGGCTTCGTTTAACTCAATGGACCTAATGGTTCAATCATTTAGGCCAAGTACTGTGTTTTGTTATTAATTACCAAATAAATGTCAACATATGTGTGTATTTTCAACTTCAGCAGGCCTAGATGTTTCACATGCCTGCTTTCTATTGCTAGATCCTCATTGTAGATATTCAAATCAATGTGACTATGCAGTCATATTATTGGGAATTATTTGTCAGCTGTGTGTTTTTTTAAATATATTATCTTCTTTTCCTGAAAAAGCTGACTTTATTTTATTATGGCCATATATCTGGTATTGCAATATATCTATTTCTATGGAATTGTTTATTTAAAGCATACAACCTCTTAGAATGAATGGAATCACCGACACGCCCCTAAAACTTTTAACGAAGTGACATGAATATAAAAATCCACTTTAATAAGTATTGACTTATTTTTCTTTTAATGATTGTTCTATTTTTTCTACTTCTTTTTAGGATTGAAAAGAAATTACGAGAGTGCATTATGCAGTGGCGCCCCCGATTTGTCACAAGGTGGAACCGCTATTGTCAACAGGTATGTGGAGTACAGGTTGACAGAACAAAACTAACACAAAAGTATACAATTTGGTTTCAAAAAAAATAACAAGCAATCACAGATAGTGGTCATGATATGTAGCAAGTGGAACTCTGCTTCATCATCTCAAAAAACATTCCAAATGAATTTGAATCGTAAGGACTGGCGCTGTGGTGATAAATTGGCCACAAACAAGTCTTAAAGTATAAACTTTATCACTGCACTCAACAAAATTTTGCTAGCTATATACCCTGCTGCAATTTTGTTGAACCCATCAAATATGAGTGGAACTGCTCTATTTGAAGATTTCTGTTGCGTCTAATATGATATCGATTTTGTGTTTCAGATTTTCCGTCAGATTTTACGCAAACTTGAGATGAATCCCAATGCCGTTGAGGAACATCAGAATGAGCTGGGGCAAATCACAAACACATATAATGTAAGCAATATTTGAGGAGATTTAGCTGTAATTAAATAAAATCTTACCAAATTTAGTCATTGCTCCATTGATGAAAAGAATTGCAATACTTTTGAACTGTCATAGAAGAGAAATGATATTGGGACATGCGTGAACGTCGTGGGTTTGAATACAATGGGCGGCGTGTGTAGTGCCCTTGAGCAAGATACTTTACATTCATATGCTCCTCTCCACCTGTTGGTTCTGGCATTCTTCAGTGCTGGGAAGGTAACAGACTCGCGGTGAAGGAGGTGTGGCAATCCCCTCACCACAAATATAACAAAAAAGTGGAGTCTGGCAATTAAGTAGTACTATTTCAATCCGTAAATACCAGTAAATCATATTTTATTTCATCACAAAGATTGCAGAATATACATTTAAAATTTACAGTAAATTTAAATACATATAAGAAAGAATCCACTCTTAATTTTAATGGACCATGGTACTTATAAGTACTCTGTAAAGTAAAAAAAAAACAATGACCGAAGTACAACTATGTCATAGACAAGAAATGTAAATGAGCACTGAATCTCTGCCAAGGAAAAGCAGTGCCCTCCCCTCCCCTTTCCTCTTGCTTGGTATTACTGGACGTTGCAGTGGGATGTAGTAGGTTCAGGGTTCGAATCCTAAGATCAAATCTGTATAATTAGAAATTTTCAAGGAGAAACCGTAGGTGGATACTGTGTCTGAATTCAAACCTTGGGTTACCACCACCATTTTTTATCCCATTGCTTCACATTTTACATTACTCTGGAAAATTGATTATGGTTCGGGTTGTGGTTACCATAATTAGACACATTTCACATATATCTCCAAAATGGAACATAGCTCGGCTGTGAAATTTCACATATGAACAATATTTTTACCAAAATCTCAAAAAAGTTTGAAAAAAAGTTTGAAGCAATCAGACCATGTTCCATTAACAAGGATAAATGATTTAGTGTAGAAAAGTTCTGATTTATTGACAAGATGAGTGCTCTAAAGATGTTGCAGCCATTATTGCATACTTGGAAACATGGAAATTTAATGTGATGAGACATTTTCACAAAGAAAGCTTCATGCCTAAAGGCTGACATTGATAGTAATATCATTTTGACATTTTCATGTAACCCTTTGAACCCTGGCCATTCCATGTGTATACATACCGCTGACCCGGGCCAACCCGAAAGTTAAAAAACACAATCCAACCCCTAAACTTACTTTGATTTTGATTTTCCTTCCTTTACCTTTTCATTTTACTGTAGTCAGAATTGTTCCTATAACCAGAATTCACAAAGAATACTATTTTTGTCCACCAACATATTTGACATTTACGTTGTATTCTATGGGCGAAACCACATTGTTGAAAATTTTGACCAAATTTACGAAATGATTAGGAATTTTTCACCTCTATCGAGTAAATAAGAACAAAATGACCCATCAACCATGAGCTCAACGCTTCATTGATGTCTTCCAATATAAATAAAACCATTGAAAATTGTAACTACCTATGTCTGTTGACAGACACTGTGAGACACATCAACTTTCTGACATATGACCTAAAAGCTGGTAAACCGGCTCATCGTGTATACTGTTCATGAACACGCGAGCCGGTATATGGCTCGTCAGGTTCAAAGGGTTAAAATTATAGTGTTGATAGTAATTTGATCATATCATCCAACTGCATAGAGAATTTTTTCAAATCCAGTCTTTGTGAGCAAAAAGTCATCTCATTTTTTCTTTCAGATGTGTGGTTTCCCACTCAACATGTCATACACCGAGATGAAAGGAGTGATTGACAAAGTCCGCAGCACTGGGGTTCACAACAACGAGTCTGGCGATGTGGAGTTTGCATTGGTAGTTCATGTGCACCCATATCCTAACAGTGTGTTATCAGTATGGGTATACATTGCATCACTGACTAGAAAGAGGTGATAGTTCCAGATGCAGGGTGCAGGAGCGAAACAACTGGTCTGGCGATGTGGAGTTTGCACTGGTAGTTCATGTACACCCATATCTTAACAGTGTGTTACCAGTCTGGGTATACATTGCATCGCTGACTAGAAAAAGGTGATAGTTCCAGATGCAGGGTGCAGGAGTGAAGCAATCGGTCTGGCAATGTGGATTTTTCACAGCAGCCGGGATTTTTTCCAAAAGCCCAATAACACCGCTGGTTATCAGTATGGGTATACATTGCATCGCCAAGAAGAAAGAGGTGATAGTTCCAGATTAAGGGTGCATGGGTTTACAACAATGAGTCACTAATTAGGAAGAGGTGAGAGTTCCAGATGCGGGCGTTGGGGTTCACAGCAATGGACATGATAATGTGGAGTTTGCATCAGCAGTTCATAAAACATCAATATCCTAACAGTGTGTTGTAAATCTAGGTACTAACAAGAAAAAGGCAGGGTGCAGGGGTTTACAACAATGTATCTGCTGATATGAAGTTCGTATTGGCAACTCACATATGTGACTGTCTGCCACAAAATTAATACAGTGGAAACTCAATAACACAAAAACACTTTAGACGTAAAACCTCATAAGTCGAAAGGAATTGAAAACCCTGACTTTTCAATATTTTGTTATCATGTATTTCTCATGTCTAACATTAAATGAATAGCATGAAATCCACTATAGACTCAAAATTAAATTACTACTTCTATCTTAAGATTTACTATTGCTTCTTTAAAGGATAACACGAAAAGTCCAAACTGTCAATGTAATATTAAAGTTATCAAGATTAACTTTGAACATCTTTGAAAGCACACTGCAGTGAGCTGATCGATGCATCAATTGCGATGTCAATATTGCAAAACACGCAAGACCGCTATTTGTGAAATCAGCGATTCCAAAAAAGGCAGCTCTCTTTCAAATTTTTCAAATCAGCAGTAATATTTCTAAATCAATGTATGTTTTTCTGTGATGTCTTCTAACCCCACGTTTAAGATTAAGTAAGCTTACAGAAGATACACAGGCCAATGATGCAGTGGCACTGCCCTAGTACTGTAAAACACTTAAATTTCGCGGGTACTTTATTTCGCGAATTCGCAAGAAGTGACATTTTCGCGAGTATTAAATTTCGCGAGATTGAAATTTGTGATGATTTATGTATGTCTTCCGAATTCGGAAGGCCATACATTATCTTCTAGTTTCCTATGTTCCTGTCAAAATATTACTATAATACCTTTAAAATCTGCAAGAAAAAAGGCTCCACACATGATGTTTATAAACAATTGTAAAAGCAAACAGCCATGTTGCAGAAATAAATCAAAACTTTTACGAGCAAACCCTGCATAGCCTACTTCGACCTTGCCGATTGCCGACCGCTTTGTTTACAAAAATGGACCATTCCCATTACAAGATAGGGGTGAGCTTTAGTAGAACGCTGCTTGACATAAAAACAAAGTGTTTTTACACATGTAAAAGAGTTCTAGGTCCTTTCTTAATACACAAACATGAACTTGGACAACATTTTCGCGAGGATTTAATTTCGCGAATTCTTTTCCCTCGCGAAATTCGCGAAATTAAATACCTCGCGAAAATAACATGTTTTACAGTATTTTGATTTTTGTTGACAGCAATTTGTTATGGTAAACTTGAAATTCGTTTAGATCAGAAGTACATGCTCAGCCCCAACGATTTTGTGTTAACGAGTTTCCACTGTATCACTTTTAATTAAGAATGATGTAACTTATATTTTAGTATCTTTTCAACAAACCAAATGTGTTTTTTTTATCAAAACATGATGTGGTTAATTCCTACAGTATCTTAACTGTTTGTCATCAGTGTATGTGTTTACTGCATCACTAGAATTCCATCTGTTCTTGCATGGATCACACCTGCGTGTTGTCAGTTTCTGCAATGCTGCATCATTTTTGCAGGGGCAATCAATAACACATTCATACACTACCGGCATGAAGTATTTTTGCACAAAACATTTATTCAGCCATATCTTGAGAAGCCGACTTTCATAATTTTTTGATAGAATCTATATTTTGTAATTATCTGTAGAATCAAAAGCAGAATTGCATTCAATGCATTTGAAAATATGGTGTGAAATGCATAATTACTACTTTAACCTGCACGTACAAAATAGAGTATAAATACATTTCTGTGCATTTGTTTGAAAACTTTCGACCTGAAAATATTCTATCTGGGTGCACGGTGATAAGGCGTAAAAAAAAAATTGATGTGTTCCCCTCACCCGCCCGGTCGTATATTTCGAAATTCTACGACCGGCATTTTTATTTTTATTTTTTATTTTGTACACATTTGTTGTAAATTTTATGATA
>JXSR01S023592.1:91664-105053 GCA_000969725.1 Ophiothrix spiculata | reverse complement strand
TAACTTTAAGCACTTTGTTCAAAAGTTATGGTACAAAATAAATTTGCAAAAATGCAACAATGAGTGAGGTGCTTTTACCCCTTAAATACGAATACAGAAAGGGAGATACACAGGATAGCCCTTTAAGCCCTGGGGCTTATTTCCAAAGGGGTCCTTGGCATAAAAAGTACATACATGCAAAGCATCAAGAAAACAAAATTTTCCTGTCACCTACATACCTGAATAATTCATTGTATAGTGCTACTATTTCATTGTAAAGTTCAGATATGTAGGTAACACAAAAAGGTCATCTAAACCTAAAGTAGGAAATGATTTGGGGAAATGGTATATTGAGTGCATGCACTTACTATATCACTGATTATTGAATAGACATCTTTCACCTTAAAGAAACATTTGTATATGGCATATCTCAAGAGTTATTTTCATTTCAAATTGGGTCATGTACCGCACTCGTATCGCATGTGCCAACAGTATATAAACAGTTCATCATGTGAGTGCAAGAAAGTTGTGTCTGCAATGTCTGCCCTAAGTTATATCTATTTTACAACTTGTCACTAGAATGTGAAAAATCCCTCAAAATGTCATTGTCTTATGTCAGTGGTCACTTAAAGAACCATTTCAAGAACCACTGACCCAAGCCTTGAGATTATACAGTATCCAATCCAAATTTATGATAAATGGCAGCTATTGCAGATACAACTTTCTTGCACTCATGTGACAAGTTGAAATCAACAAGTTTTGCACAGCAAATATGTGCGTAAATAAGTGTATCAGTACGCAGAAGAGCATAACAAGTGTCTGCAAGAACACCCCTGCGAACGAGTGAAAAGCAACCCTAAGAAACATACCATTGTACTCGTAGACATTTATTATTTGTATATCGGTTTTGTAGAAACAAACAAACAAAAGTTCATTATTTTTTGTATGAAAAACACCAATAAATCCGTCTAACTTTGTCTTTTCATCAACTTTTTTCCTTTATAGGCTTAGACCAAATTCGTCATTCTTATGCTTATGACTAGAAAGCCCCAGATTGGGCTCATCTTGCAGGGTCATGCGGCAAAAGCAACTCTACATACATCAAGCTGGCGAGATTTGAGGTTATAAAAAACCTGAAAAACTTGCATCTCATAGTATGTGAGACCACCATTTTTTCTTTGCCTAAATAAAATGCAGTTATTGATCCTATGTGTCTTACCCCTCTTTGATTCTCCAATGTCTGTTCTAAGATTTGTATTTCTTGCTGTTTTTTGCCTTCATGGTCTTCATTGTGCAGGAACTGTGGAGATAAAAACAACAAAAATAACAAAAAAAATGAAAATAAAAAACCCTTAAAATAATATAAGATTTATTGCCAAAACTTAAGTAATTATTGTAAGCTGCTAACATACTCTTGATTCAGCGCATGATGTGTAAAGAATTTATATGGCGGTCCGACACAATGGCAGGTCAATTTTAATTTATTACAAATAGAACAAATGCTCAGCTAAAAATTGATACCTGTTTCAATTTCATAGGACTCTCAGCTGTGAATGTACATTAATCTTTGAACCCTGGCTATTTCCTGTGTATCTGTACCACAAACCTGGGTGAAACCAAAAGTTTAAAACCATTAAATAAGCCTGTAACTTCTTTGAATTTAATGTCCCTTGCTTTATTTTTCCATTTTACGATCATACAAATTGTTCGAATAACCAGCATTAAAACAAGAATATTATCTATATAGGTCAACGTATCTGACATTTACATTGTTGTAGCCTGTGGGTGCATGACGTCATATTTGATGAAAATTGCAATCAAATTTGAGTAAATCTGAAGAAGTATTCACTTCTCTCGTGAAGATAAAAGTAAAATGGCCTATCAACCAAGCGTTCAAAGATTTACTGATGTTTTCTAAATGTAAACAACACCTTCAAAAATTGTAATTATCCACCCTGGTAGACAGGCACATGGGGTTTCTGACTCGGGTGCTAAAAGCCGGTAAACAGGCTCATCGGGTATACATCTACACATGTGCCGTATACTGGCTCGTTAGGTTCAAAGGGTTAAAGTCTTCATTTCTGTGAACATTTCCAACACAAGGACATTTACAAAATGTTAGTTTTCAAATGTTTGGAGTTGAAATAGGAAGCTGACACTGGTATTTTGCCATGAATTTAAGAGAATTTTATATAAAAATCCCAGTTATTCAGAATATGACTTCAAGTGTATATAGAATACGACTTCTAAGAGAATTTAGAATATGACTATAAGAGTATTTAGAATACGGCTTCCAAGTGTATATTAAGAGTAAGTGTATTTGCCCTGTATCTCATAATAAAAATACAGACTTGTACAGAAGGATAATAGTGAACTGACACTGTTATTGAATGGCATGGAGGAATGAATATTCACAATCTCTTTTTATAATAAATCTTCCATCACCATCTTACTAACTAGTCACTTACATCTTGTAGGTCCCTGGATACCTTTAACATCTGAATACTCTTGGCTCTTTGAAGTAAATCTTCTATTTCCATTACCATTTTCCTATGTTCCCTGTACAGAGTAACAGAAGAAGGAATAGAGTTGAGTGCACGAAGGCATTACTATAGGTAAAGGTTACAAGCACACAGTATCACAAGCGCACAGATTTCTAAACTTCAAAGAAATAAACATGCTTATCTAAATGCACAGATCTGTCAAAAATGTACAATTTATTTCTAAACAACTGTAATTTAAAATTTCAATTTCTTGAATGGTTTGAAATGCAGGGTGCAGACTGCATTGACATGTGATGGCTCACCCGAAAGGGGGGACTTTGCAGATTATATCAATTTTGATTTTATCATTTCATCTGATAAAGCATTTTCTCAACTTTTAAATGACACCTTACTTGTTGAAATTGATCAAGGCAATCAAATTTTACAACAGAAAATCTGCTGGAAATTCTTATCATTTCTTTATTTTTTGCTGCCTTTTTCACCAGTTTCTCGAAAAGTGTTTTGTCGCAAAATTCTTTTCGGGGCGAGTCACAACATATCATAGGGCCAAACATTTGGAATTTATACTTTGTTAAGAGTTTTGTGGCACCAACTAGTGGGGTTTCCCAGATCACATCACATATATTTACAGATAAAAACAACCCTGTTTTACGGGTGGATGGACCTTTCAAGTAGGGTTAGTCGGTCTGGCCAATTTTGCTCTCTCTTTGTTTTTGTTTTGCCTAAAATAACCCCCCAAAACGAAAAATATTGTGAGAAAAATATGGAAAAAAAAATTTCCAAAGATATTTTCAGCAAAATTTTGGCCAAAAAATGGCTGATTTTAAATGTTTTTGACAACACTAAAAAAAATTAAAATCTTCCAAAAGGCAAATTTAGGGCCGGTCAGGCTTGTAAAACAATTTTGTTTCCGTTGCTTTAGCAGAGAAAAGTATGTTGAACACGTATGAGTTGATATCAGGGGTGTTGGACATAATTTCAATGTTTTTTTCCAGTGCATATTTCTGATGTACCGCACCGTATCATGCGTTTTATTTGAACGTGTTCTCACACGTGCGTTTTTCTTATATTCATGCATAAAACCAGAAGCGTTATTCAAGGCAATCTGTATTTGTCCGCAGGGTTCAAAATGCACAGTGCTTATAGGGCATTTATCATTGTTAAAAAATGCCAAATTTTTGCTTAATTTTGCTTATATTCTCAATTCGGTGATCATATTTTTTAAAAGAACTATATAAAAACCAAAACATATGTAAACAAGAATGAAAAAGAACAATTGAACCATTTTTAATCAAAAGTGTTTATGTCTGATTTTTTTTTTATTTCACCATACGGGGTCAATGGTAAAAAGTGGTAAAAAAAAAAAAAGATTTCTTAAAAACAGTGACCCCAATTTTTTATTTCAGAAATGTGATCAGCACATATTATAACACTATATATCAAATAAAAATAAAAAATGAATAGAGGAATTCTATCTGTGCTAAGCCACCTTAAACACTGAATTATTAGGTTTTAAGTTATATGTCTCACCATTCTAAGCTGTGTATGCCTTTTCTAAAATCTTTGCTTTCAGTCATAGCTGCAATCTTCTGTTCCCCTAATTGCTGCAAAATAACAATGAAAACAAAAGTTTTATAAATTTCAAAAGTAGATTTAGCAAGCAAATTACAAACAATAAAAGGAGACAGTAAGGCGACCATTTTAATTTATTCCACCTGTAGGTTTGGTATTCATTAGTATCGCAGAAAACTAGTAACCCTAGTCTATAGGCAAGGGGTGTGAGAGTCATGTGATAAAAAGAGCTGAAAAAATGACAAAATGACCAAAACAGGCTGAAAATGAAAGAAAAAGTTCAAATTAGGACTTTTTTGAAGGCATTAAAAAGCTGAAATCAGCTTAAAAGCTGAACTCTCACATCCCTGTAGGTCTTTAGCTTTCAAGATTGCATACCGCACAGTGTTTTATGCTGTATTTTGTGTTAAGCATAGTAGGATAATCCTGTACATCATATCAAGGCTCAAGGGAAAAGTACATTTATAATATATATTTTGAGTCACAAATGATTGTTTCAAGTCAGTTCGTTGTGACTCGAGTCAAGTAAGTTGAGTCTCGAGGCTTGACCACGTTGAATCTCGAGTCGAGTCAAAATGGTATAAAGTTGTGAGTTGCGAGTCAAGTCTACTAGAGAAGGTGACCCAAGTTGAATTTCAAAATGTCGAGTCCAAGTCCGAGTCCAGTCAAGTTATTTGAATCGAGTCATTACAAGTTTGTTCATTACTCCACTCCGATTTGTTCTCATGCAAATTGCAATACAAAAAAATATCTATGGTTTGGGTTTGTATCACACACTGCTTAACACTTAAGTTACCAAGGTATTTCCCACCTGTTGGTGCCAAAGGGCGGGGGGGGGGGGGGAGCGTCGACCCCCTTGCAAAAATTTCAAAAACAGTGTTCCCGAAGGAATTTTCGCATGAAAATTTGCTTAAAGTTGCATATTGCAAGTACAATTATATTGCAAAAATAAAATTACAAAAATCACTTTATGCTAATTAGCACGAAAACGACTGGATCAATTTGAATTTCTTTGCCACTTTGCGTTAAGTTTGGCAATTACATGGGCCGGTGATGTAAAATTTTTACGCGTTTTTGCGATACGCACGAAAACCTGTGGTAGGGCCCCTAGAAATCCCCCCCCCCCCCTTTGGTCACTTAAGTGTTAAAGTGACATGTGATATGAACCCAAACCATTAGATTTGTTGTATTGCATGAACAAACACAGAATAACTAATAATATTGACTACAATCAAAATTTCAGGAAATCTGACAAATCGCAATTATATTCCACTACTTACCCTGATAGTACCATTAAGATCCTCCACAACACTTCTATGAACCAGTATACTATCATCGTACACCGGTATAAATGGACCGCTATCAACTTCTACTTGGCCTTGTTTGAGTAAGAATTGGACTTGGAGATTACAGCTGAAACGGAGTCGGGTGTCACGCAATCTGTACACATAAACAACATTGATATTATGTTATCCACAAATAAATAAACATATGAAGGCAAGTGCACTACATCTGTTTTACGTTGTATTTCCATGTAGCCTCAGTTCAGTTCAAATGATTTGTTTGTTTGTCTCCCTTTGTTTTTGTTCGAAAGATACTATTTATGTACTAGAAATAATCACAGAATTGTGTATACTTTCAAGAAATGCAAGTATCAAGCTATTCAAGCAGTACTGTTGAGTAAGCATAAATTGCTTGAAAAATATAAAGTGCATATAATACATTGTGGTGAAGTGCTTTTCATGCGCGCCCACAGCACTATTATGCATGCAAGCATGCAATTTATAGCTTGGCCTCAAACCTAGAGAGCAAACAGACTTGTTTCCAATCTTTACTTCCTTTAATCTTATCTATGAATTCACACCATGAAAATATTCAAAGGGGTAATTATCTACAAGATTTTACTATTTCTGTAAGATTTTTTTGTTTTGTTTCTTATTATTCTGATAAGACTTCATTCCATCCTTCAACTTACTGATTGAGTTCCTCCATGATGTCATCTATTGCCCCTCTCAGCTGCTCATCTTCCTGATGACGTCGCTGAAGGAATGCGTTCATATCTGCCAATGTTAATGCTTGAGCTTTTACCTGTAAAGATATCAGACAACATATTGATAGGCAGATCACAATTATATGTATTCACTTCTGTTGAGGAAATACTTCAAATCAACCGGCAGTAAGCGGCTGGCAGTCAAATTCCCAAACTGCCAGTTCTCATGGTTAGTTGCTATTGCTGTGATCGATAACAGCTGCACAGTTTTGAAGTGATCCGTACTATCAGTGCTTTAGTTTTAACCTGAGGTATTTATTGTACAGAAATTAAAGAGCATGTTAATAATAATAATAAGAAGAAGAATATCCAGTATTTATACTGCGCTATTCACCGTAGTATCATAGCGCTTGACATTATTACGCTATTATTAGGAAATCATCACAACCATCTCACCTCAACTAGATCGCAATCTTAAGACACTGACCTATAGGAACTTAGATTGTAATATTCCCCTAACAGCTCCCCAATGCGCTTGGGTGGACGAAGCAATCGAGATTAAATGCTTGCCCAAGGACATAACCTGTTGGCTGTAGCGGGGCTCGAACTCACGACCTCATGATTCAGGCAGTTCTCCAAAAATGCATTCATATTTGATAATGTCAGAACTTGAACTTCAGATATCATAAAGAAATTCGCAAAACTATCAAAATTTTTATTGAAATGGGGGTCTTGGGAACTAAATTTCCCAGAATGGGGCTCGTGAACTGAATTTTTCAATAAAATAGGGCTTGTGAACTCTAACTAAAAATTGTGCTTGAAATGGGGTGGGGGTGTAGAGAGCGGTAGGTAAGGCATGAAAATGGGGGCCCTGGAGGACCTGACATAACCATATCGCCTCTTTATTTTAAGGTCCTCCACCCCCACCCTGGGATTAACATATCAACCCACCTCTTGTTCGCTAATAACCTTATCCCTCCTCAATGCACACATACGCTTCCATATCGGGATGTCCACTATTAGACCCTCGGGCATATGTGAAACATCATCCAGCTCGTCTAATGCTTTAAGTAGAGCGGCGGTATTACTTGGTTGCCTTGCTGATAGAGGGCGCTCTCCAAATGGATTGTTTCCGACTCCGAGTGGTGTGTCTAGTTGCTGCCTTCTTGGTCCTCTGTAAAATGAGCAATATTTATTTATAAAAGATCAGGGGATGTTTTTATGCACATTAAAATCCTCAACTCTTTGTCATTTGAAGCAAATGTTAACCATTCTTACAAATGATAGAAAGGGGAACATTACAATGATATACTAATTACATAATTACATGGCTATTGCAATCAATAGAGTTTAAATACATTTCTGCACATGCGGTTTCTTAACTTTACTTTCCGGCGGCAGTGTTCGTCAAGTATGTCTAGCAGGCATTATCAGGCCTTAAAGGGGGATCAGACAAAATTTTGAAATTTCACTTCTGGATGATTTACACTTCACATGTTAGAACTTAAGAGTCAATTACCAAATATCAGGAAAATTTTGATCAAAACCTTCAGAATATTCAAAAATTTGAATTTTATTTTGTTTGTTAATCTTGGGTATAAGGCTATTCTCTTAACATATTTTTTGATGCTATATATTAAGAAAGAGCCAAAGATTTATTGGTAAAACATTCCTTTCACATCATAGATTGCAGATAAATCAAAAGAAATCTGGAGTTTGCACTAGATCTCCTGAAAAGGTCAATTTTAAAAATTCAATTATAGGGCAGTTGTCGACAACGATAATTTAAAAAAAAGAATTATATATATTTTGATATATAGGTTTTGAATTAGAAAGTGAAACATTGCTGTCATTATTACTGTTAATTCTTCAAATGATGCAAAAATCTCAAAATGCTTGGGAAAGGTTTGGGGATGATGATGAACTTGTACAATGCCCCTTTAACACATTTCAAAAACTATGGAAGCTGTTAATTTACCTAGGTCTTCTCCTATACACTCTAGCTAGCTGGTCCACAATGGCAGCATTGACATCTGGGAAGTCTTTGCGGAAGTTCTTCTCCATCACCTTATCCTCCGCCACTCTGATATCATATTGATCTCGATAATCATCCACCATCTTCTTGGCTTGTCCGACTGCTTGCTGGCAGATATGCTAAGAGAATAAAAGATGGGAAATAAAGTCTAATTTCTAAACAAAGGATCACTTTTGCAAATCTGCAATATCAAGAGAACTGGAAAGATAGATCAATACCTTTGGAACCACATGTTATAATATCATGCTCTAGCTGAGTCAAGAAAATTAATACATTGCCAATGCTTCTAACTAGTGGCATGCCTAAGATTTTTTATTTTTCGAGTGGTGGGGCACAATCACCAGTTTCCCCCGAATAACATAAGACTAAAAAGAAAAAAGTACATCCAATATATTTGACGTAGCTTTTGAAAAGTGACAAGCAAAAGGAAAAAAGATAAAAAAAAAAAAAAAAAAAAAAAAGGTCTCACAAGCGCACGGCAGCTTTTTCAACGATTTTTAAACATTTAAAACTATTTTTCTTTCCCTTTCACTGTAACGTAATAAGCACTCGTTTTGGAACTGGCACTCGTTTTGGTACTCATTTTACCACTTGTTTTGGTACTTATTTTGGAAAATGAGTGATAAAACAAGTGCTTTTGTGGTTTTAAAACGAGTGCCAGTTCCAAAATGAGTGCTTTTTACTTTACAGTGTTTCTTTTGATTTTTGTTATCCGCCCCCTTTATTTTCTATCTTTTTTTGTCAAGATCCCCGAATGGGCCTCCTCCCCACAACTGACTCACCAACCTGCCCCCCCCCCTCCCCTTTGGGCATACCACTGCTTCCAACTATAATTTAACTTTCAGCTAGTGGAAAATATCAGAACCAATCGTCTGCAGTTTCCAGACCAGTTCCATGAGTTTTGTACATTTTTATTCAACAAAAATCCTAGTTAATACTTTGTCCACAAGAGAGGACTCAAACTCACAACCTTCAGCATTGTAGGCAATCGACTGCCCAATTCTACTGCTATTCTAATTATATCTCCCTAGAATTCACTTGTACAAAGCATAAAATGTTCAATTGAAATGACCAATAATACCTAAGATCTGCAAATTTTTAGGATATAAATCTGGACTTTTAAAAAAAAATGAGCTGCATGAATAAGAATGATACGGTCAAGTGCCGATGAAGATTTTGTCCTGTTTTTTCCTTCTTTTTAAAAACACCAGTTACTATTGCTCAAGAACCTGACCAGAAGCATAAGGAAGTACTTCAAATCTCAACCAGCCAGTTCTGGACAGTTGTTATTGTTCTGAACAACGGCAACCGCCCAGAACCAGCAGCTGGTTGAGTTTTGAAGCAGCCCCTAAAACACAAAATGCCAGAGCTCTTTGGACAATGTAAATAACAATCCAGAGTACTGGGCTCTTATAGTATACAAATGCATCACGCAGCCTGCACTTTGAAGTCACACTGCACTGCTAGCATAAAGTGTCTTGTTTTGGAAAAAAACATCTTGGCCTGTATTCACAAAAGTTATTCCAGGAATAACCTTATTCCTTGATCTTTCGTTCTTGTAATAGACTCAGATAATTCAGAGCCATGAGCTAAGTTGGATATTACACAGCCTGGGATAACAAACCTGTAGAATGACTTTATTCCTCATTTGTGAATACAAGATGGCATCACCAATGGAAGATATAAAAAGTTATTCCTGGAATAAAGTTATTCCCCTTTTGTGAATATGGGCCCTTGATTTTAATTCACTGAACAAAGAGAAAACCCAGTTGGAAACAGGTATAAAATGAGCTGATTAGTCAATAGAGACAAGTCCAAAGCTCCGAACAAGCCATTCAAGCCATTTCAAGTAAATAACAACTACTCACATCTCCATTTTATTGGCTTACATTGTTTTCTCTGACCACTAATTAACCTCATTAAGTGGTACATTGACTGAAAAGTACAAGTTCTATGTAAATTTATTGAAATGCCTTTTTTCCTCAATAAAAGTGTTATTGATTTGTGTTATGTGTCGCTAGCTAACAGTGTTGCCAGCTGGGCTTATTTAGGTGAATTTGTTTGGGCTCTCCAATCTTGTTTTGTGTTTATTGATTACTTTGCTTTGAGCGTGTTTCAGACTTGTTTTCTGCTTGTTTTCAAGTGCTTTTGTTCATAAAATAAAAAACAAGATACTTTTTTTTCCAAAGCACTTTAGGCCTTGTTCCCAATTCATGACAGAATATTTTCCAACATTCGGAAAGCTTTGACGCAAGAACCATGACATAATGTATTTTGAGTCATGGCGCAAAAATATTAGGAGAAACGTATAACTACCTTCTTGAAGCAGTCTTTGAATGATAGAGTCCCTGATGTATTTTTTCTGCATCATTCAATAACCTATACTACATCTATCTTCTTTGAATCATGACTCAATATTCAATTTTCTGCATCATGAAGCAAGACAATTGCGTCAAGTCCTTTCGTATGACTCAAAAGCTTTCATTATCAATTGGGAACCATACTACGTGCCTTATGTTGGTAGTGTCAAGATCAATTTTGTCCAAGCAATTTTGGTGCAGACTTTAACTATATAGACTTCTTCGTACCTTGAGAGATCTCTTTGCATTAAGCTGTCTGTTGAGTTCCTCTTCTCTGGCATCCAGCTCTTCATCCACCAGCAGGGCGTAATTCAAACGAAGAATCTTCAACTCCTCCTGCAAAAATATTACACACATAACTTGGATTAATACATATTTTCATAACAATTACTGTTCTGGTACTTTGATGGTTAGACTGAGAGTAATTCACACAACTTACTTCTACTTCAATGTTAAAGGGGCATTGAACAAGTTTAGCATCATACCCAAACTTTACCCCAAACATTTTGAGAATTTAGCATCATTTGAAGTATTAAATTTGCAGTATTAATGGCATTGCCAAAACTTAGTAAAACTTCAATGTCAAATTCAAACTATATATATATATCAAAATATTTAGATATTCTTTTAGTTTTAATTATCGTTACCGACAACAATAAATACTGCCACCTAGAGTTGAAACTTTAAAATTGGCTTTATCAGGAGATCAAATACAAACTTGAAATTTCTTTAGATTTATATGCATGATGTGAAAGGAATGTTTTTCAAATAAATCATTGTCTCTTTCTTGATAGATAGCATCAAAGCATACAGTTAAAAAATAGCCTCATACCCAAGATCAGCAAACAAAATAAAATTTTGAATTTTTTACTTTCCTGAAGGTTTGACCAACATTTTCCGAATATTTGGTAATTAATTGTTATTTTCTAAAATATATTAAGTGTAAATCATCCACAAATAAAATTTTGAAATTTTGTTCAATGCCCCTTTAATATTCTGTCAATCATTTATATGTGAATTAGTTTGGATGCAATCATTATCTTATTTGAAAAAGAACATTGGCGCATGGTGTGTTACATTTTCATTTGATAGCTGAGAATGCTGAGATTTAGAATATGCTAACTCCAAACTTATAATGCCTTGCACATTTTGTGAAAGCAAGTCATGTAATGTGTTTAGGCTAAAAAATAAAAAGCAACCCGATCTGTTGGTCTGTTTGAGATTCCCTGTGTAAAAGCTCTAAAATTGAGCTTAAAAATTATAAATCAGTTTTTATGTAATGCTTGAGCTGGTATTTAAACTGATTTTAGGTCAATTCTCTGTAGCAATTTGAGATGAAGTAGCAAAGTCTGCAGCATCAAGAAGAAACAACAAATAACTTAAAAAGGCTGGCCTAGATTCTTCCCACTACCTTTTTACCTACATATTTTTTACATGAATAGATAGAACACGTTTATAGTAATATAACCTAGTAGTATACCATGATTTTGAGGAATATTGGAGAAAATTGAAATTCTTTACCAGGGTTTTTTTCTCAGGAGAAAAATAAATTGGGTGAAAACAGTATCAAATCTGATAAATATCTTGTTTCTCTACACCTGAAATGGGCAAACAAATTATTTTTGATTAAATTGTTTCTCTTTTAATATATATTAAATTATTAATTAATTATCCCTAAGACCTTTGTTTGATCTTTCATCTGGTAAATCAATCTGAGGTACAAATTTAGGATTTGGAAAACACTTGATAGCCACAACAGCATCAAAGAATGATATATTGCAATTTAATTCTCTCTCTCAATTTGAGCCATTTCTGTGCAGATTTGTTTTACTTTTTTGATTTCGCTATATTTTTAAGCTTTATTTAGACTATTTCCATAAGTCTAGGTGGAATCTAGGCTAGTCCCTTTAATATCTCCTTACCTGAAAGATCACCATCTCAGTCTTGATCTTCTTATTAAATAAATTCATCAACTTATCATCAAAGTTGGTCGTAGTATCCTCAATGATGGTTTGGATCTTCTTCAGCTCGGCTTCTAGCAACTATACGGACAATAAAAAGAAAAACAAAAAAGTTTGATTTTTTTGATTCACAGCTGAATTACTAGACAACACAGCAAACCTGTTGTGTGGGATATTCAATAAGTTTGTGATTTACGGTGCTTTATTGTTTATTCTGAGTTTGCTCATATATCCATCGATGAGCAAGATTCCGCAATAAGTCTTTCACAACATCTTGCGTGGTGCGTTGCACCAACCATATGGCACCAACAAAAATCATACCAAAAGACTATGGCCCGTATTCCAGAAAGGTGTTAAGCTAAATCAAGGTTTTATTTCTCGTCAACAGCACGACTCATTGAACTGTTCTGCTTGAAAGCTTCATTGATGCGTATCATCCCTGGACAGTTGATGCTCAGTAAAACAATGGTTTAGCTAAACATCTTTCTGGAATACGGGCGTATGTGTTCATACATGTCGTGTGATAGATACCGGCAGATTCTGAATAAACCTAAAGGTAGAAGGTGATAAGCTACACAGTATCTTAATGGCTGTGCAGCTTTCTTGAAGTCAAATTGAAAATCAAATATGTAGTTACACCTAAGTATTGTTTTAAAGTTGTTTTCTAAAGTTGTATTGTGAACGGAAACTGAACAATTTGGATATGTTAATTTGAAGCTGATTTCTTGACTTAAGGGCACAGTTAACCCCTGATTTTTTGAAATATTTAACGCTTTGTAACTCAGCAACCGATAAGTAAATCCACATAAAAGTATACATTTCTAGATGTGGATTTTCATGTAGAAGATGGTGGTTAGGTCAGTTTTGGACCAAAATGTATGATTTTGGACCAAGGGTCCAAAAACCCTTGTTCTTGGACCACTATATTTACAAACAACCTAACTAAATTTTGAAAAATCAAAAGTTGGACCTCGAATGCTTTTTAGAA
>JXSR01S023592.1:59969-71695 GCA_000969725.1 Ophiothrix spiculata | reverse complement strand
TTAAAATACCAATATCGGTGCACTTTAACACTTAATTATAGTCGGGGACATAATAGGAATAGATAAATTGTGATATAGCCTATTAAAGAAAATAATCTTTAACTGTCTTAAAGACACCCACAACTAGGCTAATAATAATATTTATAATTTAAAAAATGCAAACACTATATTGGGAAAAGGGTGGGAGTTATATATTATAAACATGAGGCATGGCTTTTGGGGAAGTACCTGGGGGCACTGAGCTATATTGGTGTACACATGCACGAACAGAAAAACATGGAAAAAGGGGTAATTTTTTCCTGTCCAACTCAGAAAAGCGCTGCTCATGTTAAGGGGTGTTTAAAACGCTGATTTTCTACAAAAAGGAGTGGTTTTTTAAACAAAAGCACAAAACGTCCACAAAAGGGGTGTTTTTCAAAACCTAAAGAAAAAAATCAAACTTTTAGCAGGTAACATTTAGAGTAAAATTGTGCGTAAGTCCTGGTTTAGGGGTTTTCCTTCAAGGGAACCTGAAACTTGTTTAGGGGATATTTTGTAAACCTATGTTCATGCATGTGTACATAAATTTATCTGAGTGGCCCTCCAGGGGAGGGGGGAGGGGAATGGGAGGTATAATCCCATTACAATATGACAAAACAATAATTTTGCATTGAAATTGTCACTCACCCTCTTATACTAACAAGATATGAAAGATAAACCCATGTAAATAACAAGAAAAGTTACAGAAATTGAGGCAAGGTATAGTCACAAATGATTACACAAAAAGTTAGTATCAAGCAATAAGATGTCTATTTAAGAGACAAACAATTAATAAGAGATGCATAGTCAGAAGTTATTATTAGTTATAACCAACCAACTGAATAGTTTTCTAAAAATCAATAAATATCTGTGAATAAATAATTTAATTAGTATTCTGGTGCCTAAAATGAGTTCAAAAAGTAGTACATTTGACCTAAAACCAATGAAAACATTTACTTAGGCCTAAAAAAGACAATTGTTTGATCGGCGTAACATAGAAAAAAAAACATAGGGTAGGTAGGTCGGATTTTTTTTAAAGTATGTTTTTTAAAATTAACATATTTGTAGAAGGTCATCAAACATAACATTTGCCTGCATAACACTATTTTGTTTATACTTGAGATATTCTGGAAATTGGTTTTACATGATTAATATTGTTGATATACATAATCTATAATATAACTTACAGTGAAATTCATTTTCAAGAAGGTGGAAAAAAAATTTCATCTTGACTGCTAATATGTTATATTTTGAGGACAAAATTTTGCACAGTAACGTATAGGCGGCTCAGAAATACAAAATTGCCCATAAAATCAAACGGTTTGACCGATTCAGTGGAAATTGAAATTCAGACCACTGAAGTGGTAATCTTTCATATGACATCGAAAATGAAATTTTGGAAATTTTGATCAAGCTCTGTTAACTAAATTTCAACCGAAATAAATTTTGAGTATGGTTCAAAACTTTATCTTGCAACACATTCCAATTATCTGTACTGCTTGAAGTTTTCCAACTTTCTTTGAAGTAAAACATGATATTTTGGTTCAAAGTTTGTAAATGTCCTCATAAAACAAAAGTGATCAATTCAGATACATACTGTTCTCCTCAGCTCTCTGATTTCATTCCTCAGATCCCTCTTGACATCAGAGTACTCCATATCTTCAGCTCTAACAGCCTATAGGAAAAATAACAACACATATAGGATTAGTAATTGTAATGCCAATGAATCACACTAGTTATTTTTTCTAAATTGAGGGTATAAAGGTTGACCAATAAGACCAGCTCTATCCATGTGGAAGTAGCAAATGGCCTAAATCTGAAGGGTAGACACCCAGTTGGGAAGTGTATCAAAACATGCACACAATCTGTGGGTTGCTCTGGCAAAATGAGCGGAAAGTCGCGAATGAAGATTTTGAATAAATGGCTTCTGTTGTAAAAATATGGTGAAACAGTTGAATTTCATATTTTGACATTAAACGCATCCATGCATATTAGGTTGGAGTGAAAAAACTAAAAATTGAGATTATTTTTTTGGATAGGCATAAAAACTTGCTCTGACATGAAATAAGTATCCCTGCAAAATATTTAAAAAATCGAAGTATATCTTGAGGTTCCGCAATCCACTTGAAAAATGGTTAAAATTGACAAAATTTGTGCAACGCGTTGCGAAAGTGCAAGTTCAGACATCAATAAATCCAAAAGTACATCACCCACTATTATCAAATTTGGTATTTGTGGCATATCCTCACCGCTTATTCCGAATATGTAATCACAACCATTGTAGTATGTACCAATTGTAAATAACAGACATCCGAAAATGGACGAAATCGCGGTTTGGACAATATTGAATTGGTTTTTGGCATGAAAGCATGAGTTCAAATGGTAATATATTCATAACTATAAACAAAAAAGCTATGAAATCTGGTACATATGATATATTTTTACTGCTTATTCCAAATCTGTAACCATAGAGAGTGTAGTATGTACCAATTTTAAATGACAATCATCTGAAAATGGACGAAAACACTGATTGGATCAATATTAGAATGGTTTGCGGCACAAAAGCACAAGTTCAAATTATATTAGATTCATAACAATAACCCCATGAACTTATTAAATCTGGTTTATATAGTTACTTTTTACTGCTAATTCCAAATTTGTAACAACAGAGAGTGTAGTATGTACCAATTGTAAATGACAACCATCCGAAAACGGACGAAATCACTGTTTGGACCATTATTGGAGTGATTTACCGCACGAAAGCACAGGTCATATTTTATTTATTATTCTTAAATACAACCATTCGAACAATATGTAAAATCTGGTTTGTATTGCTAGTTCCACTGCTACTTCTGAATCTGTTATCATAGTGAGTGTGGCATGTACTCCATGCAAATGCTAAAACTTCCAAAAATGGACTTCTTTGACAAAATGATATCAAGAGATCAAGGCAATAAATTGTGGTTTGTGAGTATATTAAACACAAAGAGAGAATTTGCATGAATGCTTTTTTAAGACAACCATCATGTATTTTTATCTTATGCTTAAGCTATTAACTAGATTGTAGTGGTAGCATTAGTGTAGTGCTCAGGACTGTTTGATAGATATACACATTCGAAAATTTTCGCCAGCCATTGACAGCTCAAGTTTATACAAAGCGCTCTCGAACAAATCAGACGCGATGTTAAGAACTGTGTGTCGATGCTGATCCTTCTGTACTAGTTTGATCTGTCTAATAAACATTGGGGTGCCATGGACATTATGGGTCTTGTCTTCCTATCCTGTTCATCATGTTTATGTGGCATCATAATACTGTAATTCCCGACATCTCGAATAATTGCAAGTTCAGAGAGTGTTGGTTGTACCCTATGCAAAAAAATGAATGAAATATTAGCCTTGGTCATTATTTTGGTATCCAGGGCATGAAAGTGCATCTTAGTGTACTATTATATTCAGAGTTATCCCTGTCATCACCCAATGGCATCGAATTGCAACATGGGTTTTCGTGCCAAAAACCACCCAAATAATGACCCTGGCAGCGATTTCGCCCATTTTCGGACATTCATCATTTACAATTGGTACCTGCTACAGTCTCTGTCTTTACATATTCAGAATTAGCAATAAAAAGTAGCCACATATACCAAATTGCACTGTTCTCAGTGTTATATTTATGAATATAATACCATCTGAACATACCATTCCGTGCCACGAACCACTCTTATATTGGTTCAGACAGTGTTTTCGTCCATTTTCGAATGGTTGTCATTATTATTTGGTACTTAATACACTGGTTGTGATTACATATTCGGAATTACCGGTGAGGATATGCCATAAATACCAACTTTTATAACAGTGCTTGATGTACTTTTGGATTTATTGACGTCTGAACTTGCACTTTCGCAACGCGTTGCACAAATTTGGTCAATTTCAGCCATTTTTCAAGGGGATTGCAGAACCTCAAGATATACTTCGATTTTTTTAATATTTTGCAGGGATACTTATTTCATGCCAGAGCAAGTTTTTATGCCTATCCAAAAAAATAATCTGAATTTTTATTTTTTTCACTCCACCCTAATGCATATGCTGCTTTTATACATATTGTCGCTTTGCAGCTTTGAAGCTCTGTCGCTTGCTTCGTTTCACACTTTTTGCAGCTTTGCAGTTTTGTCGCTTTGCAGCTTCATGACGCTTCAAAAGTTGAATTCATTTCAACTTGAAAAATCTTGTTGTGCGACTTTTGTCGACAATTTTGCCGATATTGATTATCACACCGACATGTAGCTTTGCCGCCACGACAAACGGAAGCGGCAAGTGTTTGTAAAAAAATATGTCACGCAGCGACAAAGCTACACGAGTATGAAAGCAGCATACTCCACACTAATAAGGTTTCTGTCGACACGCCTTATGTTGAAATTAATGTCGACATAAAGCATACCTCTATATGTTAACGGACATGAAACCTTCATGTCGACCTGAAACCTCATTTGTCGACAAAACTGGGAAAGTAAAATTCCACAAAAACTTGATATATTAGACATTGAGTCAAACAGAAAAACAAATAATAATTTAATACTTATTAGTTGTTCTTCATTTACACCCATTTTTAAAATTATTACGATGGTTCACAACAAAAAAAGTCACAAAATACCAATGTTATATCATCCATATTGTCGTACACAGAAACAGGGGTGTGAGTGAACTCTTTTCAAAAAACAGGAACTTTGTACAAAAACGAGGAAAAGAGTGAACAATTTCAAAAATGGGTTGAAATGAAAGAAAAAGCTAAAATTTTGCCTTAAGTAAATTTTCAAAAACGAGGAAATCAGCTTAAAAGAGGAAATTTCACACCCTGCAGAAAGAACTAGCACATTACTATACATTATAGGTATTAGTCTACGTCTGATACGAGTCGTTAAAGCTTATGCACAAATCATTTTTAGCCGCAAAAAACAACCCTTTGATATCAACTTGTCGACACATATGTTGACGTCGACAACAAATTATTGCGATATGTCGACATGTCTTGACATAAACTTTATTCCACACACTGTCATATTTACTGACCTCCATTTCCTTGATCTCTCTCCATGTGGGGTCACCAGTCAACGTTGGCGTTGGGGTCATGTAGATCTCATCATGCTCGATGGCTTTCTCTATTGAACCCTGTCAGAAAGAATAGTAAATTATCAATGTTGAATGAAAATCAGCAATGTTAATGGTATTAATGTAGACAACCAAATTATAATTTGGTTGTCAACAGCATATCTAGCTTTGAAATGATACCACTCACCATATTGGTACCACAAGTAGTACATGAAGATACAGATGTTTTTTTGAGGTAGATTTAACATGTGTTTCAATACAAACATAGTCCGCCCCTTCATTCGTTCGCCCGAGAGACATATTTGCTCGCGATATTCGCCTTGACTTTTCTCTCAAATGGAGGGATACAGTCAATCTTCGGAATAAGTTCTCCGTGCTTAACCAGTGTTGTCAAGTAGTACTCTGCGCCGTACGCGACACACTGCAGTTCATGCAGTTGCATGAGATAGGTTGTTCCCGTGCGATCGCCAAGCCAAATTCTTGTCACTGGGGAAAATTGACCAGTCAAAACAATCGTCATGCGTCAGCTGTGTCAAGTGATTTAAATTCTGAATTACTTGTACGCACAGACTGCGTAGAAGCACAATTGTTTGAATATTCTTGACGCAGGGAGCTTATTTATAAGATAGACTTTTACATTGCTTACAGTGCACTGATATTGATTAATTCGATTTAAATATTAATTTAACTAGTATTTACATTGAATTAACTAATATTCAAGCATTATAATTTATAAGCAACATTTTCCCTTTATTTGAGAGAAAACGTCAGAGCGAATATTGCGAGCGAATGTCTTTGGACGCTAAACCTAAGGGCCCAGTGCACGTGGTCAGAGAAATTCTGTGAGGTGTGGCATATTATTAATACACGGAGGTATAAATATCAGTAACACTGAGAATTCTTTTGAAATCTACAACAAGTATCAAATTCTCACCTGTGGATCCAATTCCTTGGATATAGCTCGGGAAGGCGCCGATGACGACTTGGCCGACCAATCAGGAAGCTCCGCCAAGACTTGGTTCTCTGATTTCCTGCTGCCATGCAACATGGCGTTGTTAGACCTTGCTGCCTCAATACACCTTGTGGCTTTGTTCTTGCCTGTTGAACTGAAACTGGAAAATACAAAGAGCAAACATGAGAATTAATCATCTGGAACTTTCTAGAAAATGTGTAAAAATGAACAGAAATGTCTCATTACATGGTCCTTGCCTTAAACTTTTGTACCACTGATTTTGACATTTCTCTGGTAATAAATCATCCAATATTTAGCCCACCCACTACTATGTGGTCTAATTTGAGGGTTTTGATGGACACGTCCAGCAAACAAGAAACGTTTTGAAAACGTTTTTAGAACATATTTAAAACGTTATGTGTTTCCAGGGTTGAATTCCTTTCCTTCAAGACATGAAAAATGGTAACTTAGTGGGATGTGGACTAAATATTAGATGATTATCAGTGAAATGTCAAAATCAATGGTACAAAAGTTCAAGGCAAGTTACGTGTAACGTCAAACAAACTGATAAGAAACAATACCAGCCTAAACATTTCCTAAATTCCCAGGGAGGGCACTGACATAGAAAGGTGGTACGGGTATGTACGGCCCTCAAGACCCCCTTTTCACGCACTGTCTGCCTCTCACTAGACCCCTATTTCAAGCACAATTTTTAGTTCCGAAGCCTTTTTTCAAAAAGTTTCAGTTTCCTAGCCTCATTTTCAGAAGTTTAGTTCCCAAGACCCCCCATTTCAAGCAAAATTTAGGAAATTGTTGCTTCAAGAGCCCAAATTTAGCCACCCCAAAAATAAGTTCTAATGGGTAATGTTTGAGTCACTTTGTCTTCAGTTCTCTAGACCCCCTTTTCAGAGTCAATCTTCCGCTCCCTAGACTAGGATTTCAGATATCGGGGCCGCACAACCCTATCAAAACCAAATTTAGGTGCCCCCCCCCCCCCCCCGGGCCTAAATTTAAGAAATTTCCTGAACATTATCATATCTTGACACATGCCTGAAAGACAGTAATACATGAACAAGTATATTCTGGTTTTGTTGATTTGGATTTGGAAAACTTGATTGTCTACCTAAATTCGACTATCTTGCTGCTTACATACAAGGAGTCATTTATCAAGCTTTATTGGCCACTCATTCCTCTCCTCCATGATGTCTAATCCATAATTGTCTCTCAATTTTGATGTACTCTTTAATATATAAGGGGCCCCTTTAAAACTTAATCGGCGGTTGCCTGCCGGTTCTGGGCGTTTCAACCAGAATAAACAATAGCCATCCGGCCAGAACCGGCACACAACCACCGGTTGAGTTTTGAAGCGACCCCTAAATAGATTTGAGTTGTTTGAGTAGCTGTCAGGCTTGTTTTAAGCTTGTTCACAACATTTTGGTTAAAAACGGGTGCATTTTTGGAAAAGGGAGCAAAATCAAAACTATATATAATAAAACTACAGATTCATTATGAATTATTCAGTTTTCAAAAATGTACAACTTACTTCCATTTATAGCATGATATTACACCATCACCAACACCGCACGACAGAAACCACTGAGAGTCGCAAGAAAATTGCATATCAAAAGAGCCCCCGGACAGGCAGCTGTGGGCCGGCACTATCATAGGCTTGTCCAGGGAGTCCAATTCACGAAGCATTAGGTTGCCGTCAGGTGAACAGGAGGCAAGCCACTGGCGATGTAATGAAAACTTTACGAAGCCCCCTGCTAGGTCATGTGATGAGAATTCTGCATCAGGCTGGATGTACGATGCCTTGTTGTTTGCCTAAAGTTAAAAAAATACATCAAAAATCAAGTCAATTATGAAAACATTATATATTTCGAAAACATAAAAATATTCTTAAAAGGTTAAACCAACTCATGAACATATGACCTGGATATGACATTAACACCTGCTTATAGTCGAGACATGCTAGTTCACGATGGTTGAACTAGTTGAGTGGGACTGTGTCTTTAAAGATATATTGAAAGGGTGTGTATATAAAGCCTGTATGACAATACAAATCACATGGATTGGTTTAATTTGGTACATGCAAACCTATGGTGCTTTCAGGGTCCAGTAAATTTACCTTAAGACATTGCTCAGTATCTTCTGATGCGCAATCTTGACACATGCTACCACGCAGTCTTGACAGACACTACCAGTAGAAGAATTCAACATCATGATCATTGATGGCAAACTCCTTGAGCAAGTAGACCAGTGTTAGTTAAAATACCTATAGTTCCTGTACAGGAAACTCTTCTGAATAATTCTTTACCATCATATGAGACAGTACCATACGATCATGGGTTCAAGATTCTGCTTAAATATTAAAGTCAAAGACCATCTTACCTTTTTAGGTGCATCCTGAGGAAGAGTTATCTGAATCAATTTCTTCGACTCGTGAGCCATGGTGAATAACACTCTGTCAGATTTCAACGCTGCCCCATGGGATGGCACTGTGAGGTTAAGGGTCATCTTCTTGATAGCCTCATTCTTGAGGTCACAGTACTTGCTGGCCAGGTAGTCAGGTAAAGCTGCAATGCGAAAAAGAGACTCATAACAGAGAGTGCCCATATCAATTATTTATTGTAAAATGCTTCATCCTTAATCCTTTACAATCTGGTAGCTATTTCTCTTTTTTGAGTAAATATTTTCCTATGTTGCAACTGCTTAAGAAACCAAAATGTTACTGTTAGAAATCTTGGTTTTTGCACACTTTAAGAACTTTTCTCAAGGGAAGTATTCTAAATGTTGACAACAAAATAAAAGCATGCATGTCTTGTCATACGGCATACAAATGGAAAGGGTTACACTACATGAAAAATAGAAACTGTATGAACATTGATTCTGAAAGTTCAAATATTCCTTTTAGATGTAATTTTATGGTCCTAAATTGCGGGGCTAATCAACTTGCACTGCGCATGGCAAATGTGACACTTTGACCAATCATAGTGACTGGAGCTTGGAAATGTAAAGGAGAAAAAAAAAATGATAATGCTCTTTTACCATATATTTTTTTCAAAATTGTGGTGCATGTACACAAATGTAAACATATCTAATTGCAATCTATTATTCATAGATTAATAACTTCATATTACGCAAGTGAAATTGTACAAAAATAATGCACCACGTGCTGAAGTTGGAGTTGTCCGCACTCATGAGGCGCATGAGTTGGACAACTTTGACTTCAGCACAAGTAGCATTATTTTTGTACAATTTCACGAGCGCCAAGTAAAGAGTAGTTATTTATTAATCTAATTCATACAGGACAATGATTTAAATTGTAAAGAAATTAAATGGCATTATCATTTTAAAATGTGTTTGCTATTTCAATAAAACATGGAATATGTTAATCATTGTAATTTAGATTTACCTTTCTTTCAAAATGAAACTTCCATACAAGCGCGAGCATGTTATGCTTATGTGCACATGGAACTGTACAATGCACTACGCAGCATGCAACTAGACGAGATTAATGAATGCGTATAAGTTACCAACCGTTCAATCAGATTTACAATATCAACGCGTACTTAATGCAGAGTGTATGAAACAATGGATTTCAGCTATGATTAATATTCATTATCAATTACAAAAGATATATACGGAGGTACAATAACTGTGCTCCATGAGCGACACAAGGTGGCGCCGTATCCCGATTCCCCTATAAAAATTCCTTAGAACATACTCACCTTTTATAAGGTTATGTGGCAGGTCAAACACAACACATTTATTGGCTCCAGACATCACATCGTTGTTGTTGTTGGCTAGGATTACCACTTTACATGGTCCATGTTTCTCATCGGTATGCGTAGTGATGGCCATTACAACACCTTCAACCTCTGAATAAGGAAACAAAGTACATTTGTTAATTCTGAAATTGTAAATAAATATTTCATTGCAATTTTGATTAAATTTTACATAAAAAGGCAATATTCAAATCATATTATATCATATGTGCCTTTCCTTCCTAACATCCGTAAATTAGACTTTTTTAACTTTGCGCTACAGGTGAAAATACATGCAATTTGCAAAGGACGTAATTTGGCGAAACTTTTTTTTTTGCTGATTCACAATATTCATGCATTCTTCCAAGCACTTGCATGTTTTTTTTTAAACTGAATTTAACTATAGGAAAATCCACATCTTAGAAGGACCATCAAAAGAAAAGTATATAGCATACTGGTTTTTGAATGAGTTTATCTTTTTCATAAACTCAAGATCTTTTTCAGTTTCATCTTTTACCCAACAACAAACCTTGGCGGACTATACTTGGACATGTTGGTGTTGGGTAAAGTTCATCAAGGTGTCATTTTAAACCTTGAAACCTTTCTACTCTGTTCGTAGATTAAGTACCTCTCATATTGTATTTTACCTGTTTGTCCAACCACTCTGAACTCAGAGCTTGCTCTTGCATCAGCCACAAACACATTGCCATCATCGGATCCCGTGATAAGAAAACGTCCCTCGGTGTCGTACACCATCTGAAGCACCGGTGTCTGATGGATGTGTAGGCGATAGACGATGCGTGGGTTCTCCAGATTGGTGCAATCTATCATGTAGACATGACCGGATAGGCTACCGACGGCTACATGATGGGAAGATGGACAGCTAGCAATGCAAGAGGCCTAAATGGAGGGAAAAAAAACCCCAAAGTTTAAGGACCTTCTTCGTCAGCTTTTGCGTCGGGGCATGAGATTAGAATTCCTGATTTCTTTTCTCACGAAGTAAGGGCTAAGAGTAAATTGTACAATTGTGTTGGGAGTGGCCATCTTTCTGTTTCTCTTTTTCTTTCTATCTTTTCTATTTTCAGCATCTTTTCAAAGATGCAATGGCCAGCATGCATAGATTAGCCACTTCTGACTATCCAGGTTGGTACTTTGTATGAGCTTGGAAGAGACCATGAGTTCATCATGGATCTAATGGCATGTGTCCATCACGGACCAACCGAGGTAAACAAACAAACAAACAAACAGCTAAAGGGAAGCGGGTTAGAGCAGCATTACTTCTTTGCTTTGCACCAATGAGTCCCAGGTGTGATTTCCTGTACCGGCACTGTCTGTGCAAAATTGAGAAGAGTGTTGAAGGCCTTCATCATGTAACTGAGTCCTCCTTATCCCGATAATGCATACAAAATTGATAGTTTTTGCTGTCAAATTTATTAAAGTTCTACACCCTGATGAAAATACTATAATAATATGTGAAGGCAATGCAAGGTTTGGTTTCATCTGCCACAAAAATCTATAGCCTGCTTCTCAAACTATATCAAAAGTGACTGAGGGGAGCATTTATCCCGGGGGGGGTACTCAAGTTTGGTTTTGGTAGGGGTGTGCTGCTGGGAAATTTGAAGTACCACCCATGCATATACCAATTTTCAAGAAAAAGGGACCCATCCATATACCAAATGCCCCAAATTTTTGGTCGAAAGTTATACAAAAATTGAAATTTTCTCCGAAAATTTACGCTAATTTGGCGAGAATTTCCTGATTTTTGTTTGAAATTTCGATTTTGTGCCATTTTGGCGCAAATTTTAGAAAATTTTGAAAAACAGACCCATCAAAATACCACATTTTGCAAAGAAAAAGGACCCATTGGCATACCAGAGAGCCTGATT
>JXSR01S023591.1:20726-41694 GCA_000969725.1 Ophiothrix spiculata | reverse complement strand
GGTTTTTTCCCCGTAGCATAAAAACGCAAAAGCAACCGACCCCAGGCTTTTGGGTACTCTCTTTTACATCCTTTGCAGTCATTTTGATGAAAAAATTAGGGGGGTACCACCTAAGGTGGGGTTAGGGTTGGCCGTCAAAGTTGGGGTGTAGGGGGGGGGGTTGCAACCCGGCGACATTTTTGACAATTATAAATCGCCATTTTGAAAAAAATACGCATGCTATGAGGCTGAAACTTGCAGGGCATGTTAGAATTGCCATTTCCCTTCATTATATGCAAAAAACTGGGTGAAAAACCCCTTTAAGGTTTTAATAGATTCAGGTGATGTGCTTGTTAATATGGTAAAATGATGTGTTATTTATACTTGCCGAAGATTATTGATATATTCAAGACATTGATTGACGATTATAATATATGTTATGCTGTTATTTGCTTTACTAAGATTTAAATGTTTGCATCGTGAAATACAGCGTTGAAACGGTATGTTTGTCACTAGTATGTGTCACAGCCCGAGATAGTAGGTCTATGTGTATAAATGACCACTGCGTAAAAGGTTAAGTCAGAAGTTTTCTTTAATACAACTATATATAAATATCAGATCCAAAGAAAGATATTTTCATGAATCCCCGATTGTAAAGACAATTACTAACATTTTCCTCTTATGTTCATATAATATCATCATCACAGACACTCTCATTTCACGGAGCGTCATTTTTTCGGTGACAATTTCCTATTTTGTAGACCCAAAATCAATTTAAGTCTATTTTAAAAATTAACAAGGAAAAAACGGTTACCAACAGTTTTTTTTATAACATTGTTCTGGTCCAATGTTTTTCATTTTCTATTTTTATCCTTCTCTTTCTTCCTCATTTGCTCTTTAGTTTACTTCCTTTTCCCCTCTTTTCAACGTAGGTTGGCATAAATTTCGCGGTGACAAGTTTCAGGAGGGGCAGTCTGCCCCACCTGCCCACTATATGTTGCGCCACTGGTTCAACTGACGAATGCTCCTGTTAAAGTACTAGTACCTTAGACATGTTAGATATATTTTGTAATTATTAAACAACAATTTAGAAATGAGAATGAAATAAGATATTTTTCTGCAAAGAACATAGGATATCCAAAAAAAACCTAAACTACATTTTATTGAGGAATACCATCGCGGAGATATTAAATATGACAGATGTCAATATCGAATTTCTATCACACAGAAAAAAAAAAAGATCAACACAATTGTGACCGTCCATCCCAAAACAGCCGTAAATGCAGCCTCTCATCATTTTCAATTTTTTAAATATTTATATTAATATCCAGAAGTCAAATTATGGTCCTTCAAAGGTTATCAGGAAGTAAAATGTGTTATTGAGATAAACGTGTTCAAATATCAGTAAGCCCTTATTATTTACCGTTGATTAAATTTCTACTAATATATTTCATATTTCCGAACATTTCCTTAAAACGAAACTTTGCTAGTGTTTTGAAGTAAGAACAAGATTTGTGAACTTGTAAAAAAAATCAATTTCGGCAACTTACGACCTTGATATATAATTTCATTCTCCTGTAAGTTTCATTCTCCTGTAAATGACCTGTAAATTTCATTCTCCCGTAAGTTTGCTGCAATTACGGCTCGTTTGAAATGAACAGTCACAATTGTTGTCTATATAAGTTAACATTGCAAATTAACATTGCAAATGAAAACTTAAGAGGACAGTAATTCTTAGTTTATTTCAATGTCCGTCAAATCTGGGCACTGCATAACTAGGTCGTGTTCTGATATCTAAAAAAGTAAAAGGGACCGGCTGTATATCACAGGTTGGAGTGTTTTATCTCTCTTATGAAACAATTGGGCCAGGTTCCACTATGACTCTGATATCTGTGATAGATTTAATTTTAAACTCATATGTTTGATAAAAAAATATAATACAATAAACATCCTGTTAGTTTGGTGTGAAAATCTGAGTTAAGATTGATATTAGTGATTTCAAGTTAAATTCGCGGAGCTAGCCAATTTAAAAGCCGCCAGCTTCGTGAGCTGCATGGGGTCGTTGCTGGGACCTTGAGGGATCAGGGGAACGGTACTCGCTTACCTTGCCGTCCGAAATAAAAGTCCGAAATTACCATTGTATTGCATTTGTTCCTGTAATATAAATTTTTTCTGACCTCTAACCATGGCAACAATACATCTAAAACACTTTAAACTATTTCTACGTGCAGACAGTCCTACAAATGAACATTTTGAGACATTTTGAAAAGCACTTTTTGACTCCCATATAGCTTAATACGTCACCCCTGAAATGAGATAATTTTACATTTTTGGATATAACTCAAGACCCATGTAAATTAACCAGATTTGACAAACTTGCTTTTTCTACTTTTTTGATATGTTATTAAAAAGGTCATCAAGATTTTATTCCAGAAAAACCCTTGTGTTGCAATTTTGTCCATGTCACAGATTTACTAGCTTAAATAAGGTTATAAAAATGAAGCCTTCACCTGCAATATAAAAGTTATATTTTGCAAATTGTGCTACCAAAACAAAAGAACATCATTGAATATTTAAATTCAATGATGTTCTTGTTGCTTAAAAGTAACATGACTACATTGACTATAACATATTTAATTTGAATGGTTGTAATTCAATAATAAATGAATTGAAGGAATTTATTCTTATGTAACTTAAACCTCGTCTTCCTGAGCCTTTTTGTAACACGTCTTTCTGATACCAAGGTCATGAAAATCGGTCGAGGCGTTACGTATTTATGACGTCACAAAGTATCTCCGTACCGAAAAAAAATCGACTTTGGGCAAAACTGACCACTTTTTCAAAAAAATAGTTATAAAGTTCTAAATGTCCAATTATTTTCGTCGGGTGTTTTGCTAATAAATGAAGAAATCAACAATTCTAACATGTCCTGCAAGTTTCAAGTCCATATCATGCAGAGATTTTCAGAATGGCGATCTAAAATTTTTGATTTTTTTAAGCAAAACGACCGCAAAGGATGTAAAACAATTATCTAAATGCTCAGGGTCACTTTTATTTTGCGTTTTGTTGCATCCGTTAGGGGCCCTCTTAGGAACACATCGAATCTTGATTGTTTCTTAAGGACACATCACTGTATCAGTGTGCCCACTTCTACAAACATCAGGTCTGCCAAAGCAAACACATTTAACAGACAACAGGTGATAGGTACAGTTTTCTACCATTTGCTTTCTAGTGTGACAAAACAAAAATATAAGTCATATTTCGATATAAACTTTTAAGACTACTGTCCTATTTCACAAGTGAGACAGAAGAATGTATATAATAGTTTTGCCTAGTACTTACACATGTCAGGATATCGCAAATTTTGATGTTTGGCGTACATGAAGAATAGATTCTCTAGTTTATAAATAAGATCAGTGATTTTATAAGTTTAATGGCGTCAAGAGAGTACTAAGAAGAAAACCTCATAATTTCATAATGTTCGGACTATTTGATTTTGTCCATGTATTTTACAGATCATAGGCTTGATATCTTTATTGAATTACAAATAATATTGTTTAAGTATATAGTATAGATTTTGTATAAATTTGGTACTATTTGTATTTGAACAAAAGAAAAATACGCATTGATATTTATATGTTTTATAGTGACTTCAGAATCTCAAGTCTGCCCAGACGGCTCATTGGATGTTCCTGTCTGTGCTTCGTAATGCATGACTAACCGGCGCCAGAAACCATGGTTCGAGTGCGTACAAATACAGTGGAAACTCTTACTCTTTCTCTTTTCATGATTAAAAACAATTCTGATTCACATTTTCTAAAATGTCGATGTCATGTAGCCTTATGAATGTTTTGAGCGTTGCAAAAAAGATGTTAAAAGAAATAAAATCGGATTTTTTGTTTTCGATATCTAACTCGAGATTCGAGATTTGGTCATTAAGTCTCCCACAATTATATCGATATAACTTTTGTTCCAAAAGGTAGTGCATTTATAAGTTTGTAAAGAGCTTGTAATTTGCATCCAGGTTTTTAAAAATGGCAAAAAAGACTGTATACCCCGAACCACGGTTATGATAACCTAGATTCTCGCGTCATGCGGTCAAGTTAGTAAACAAAATTGTTGTGTTTTGTGAGCTTGTAAGCTTGAGGGGATGCCTTTCTAAGTAAATTCCTAGTACTGTATATGCTGTTTTCGTGTCACGTTAACTTATAAACACTCGAATTTTCCGCGTTACAAATGCCAATTCCGCGTTTTTCCGCATAGTAAATACTTCTTTTATTTGGGAAAAACAATTGAAACATACACATGAAATAACTTCCACTCGTTTATACTAACATAACTGTAGGCGACAATGGGGAAGGTTCCAGTTTGGGTTTCGGTACATTCTTAAGAGTAAAGCATACATGGTTTGTATGGCTGTATGTGTACATGGTCATGGTGGTGTTGAAATATTAGCCTGCTTTTACCTATTTGTTTGAATTAGGGGGATTTTTAAGCATTATAATTTTAAATCTTTTGTTCAAAATTCCGTTATCCACGTTATATCTTAAATTCTGTGAAATGTCAGCAAAGCGAGAAATTTTCGTCTTTATATCAACTACAGAAAAATATATATTCGTTGTTTTTAATTTATACAGCTTGTGTTACCAAAACATCTAGTAAAGACAAAATCATACGAACTAAATGTCACCGACGAAAGGCAGTTTTGATAATTCTGTTAAGAAAAAAAACTTTTTAAATGCTGCACTTTGGGGTGAATTCATGTTAAGTCGTACAAGTGACTGCGATAAATCTTCAGGTTTTCCTTCTTGACTCGTCGATATGTTTCCTGCCATTCTCTACTAGACTTTGCAACAATTGACTTTAGTGTTATAAACACAAATAAAGATGAGCCGCTGGGAAACCCGCGCTGATTTGATGCGGGTTTACCCTTTGAATTCTGAAAGGTTGGGATAAGATGGTTGTATTACTAAAGCTACAATATTCCCCTTTGTGATCTCTATTCGTAATTATGATTACTCTTAAAAAGATGGTGTCAATATAGAAATATCAAATTATTAAATCCGGCGATTATTGAAATGCGTATTTAAAAAGTGGTGGACAAACGAATATTTTTGACAATTTTAATCTCTGCGACATGTATCTTTTGCTTTGATATTATTACCTTCCTTGATATTTCAAAGAAAATCGTTTTTTGAAATAACTTTTTACAAAGTTTTTGATAGAGTGCTATTGTTGTTGGATTTAATTCGTGAACGCGTACTCAGAGCCTTGTGCGTACACGCGAACTAAACAACCTTGAAAATATACGCTTGCGTCAGGGACCACTGCGTACTTGCTATAAACACGCGTTCACGAATTAAATCCAACAACTATAGTATATGGCACGTTTTTTATAGTTTCTGTTTCGCTTCATCGTGACAACGTGGCTGTTTTAAGACGAATGCAAATTACATTTTATCATCTGTTTAGCCAATCATATCTGGTAATTTTGTAGTAAATGAAGAAAAATATGACGTGCCATATACTGGGACTCTATGGTATGTGTTTTGCTTTTAACAAAAAATCATACCACTACACACAAATTGCTAAACAGAGCCTGTGATGGCTTATTTAAAGACGGTAACTCTGACGCACCCGGGGTAATAAGCTGGCATAATTGACAAAGATCTTGCGGGTTAAATATGAAATTGAAAGGAAGCAGTTTCCTCTGGCAATATTTTCATCTTAATAGGAAAATAATTTATCTAGATTCTTTTCCTCCTTCGAAGACGAAGAATAGGATGTCGTACAGTATGTAGAGTAACAAACTGCTAAAAATACAGCAATATACGATAAGAAATTCCGTAGATTTTTTTTAAAGTTTATCTAGTTCATTATTTTAAAAAGTTTAAAGAAACAAAAACGATATATTTATGTTGTTCAATTTGTTGAGAGATATTCACACAATGTCAAATATAAGAACATATGAAGCTTAGAAATCTTTAAATTAAAAAATGCAATTTTAATTAGCTTCTATGGTTTTCGCTTTTGCGATACATTATGACCTACTTAAACATTTACTTATAGAATACTTGAATTATTATCTACAAAAACTTAAAAAAATTGGGAAAGAACTCCCTGCCGGATAGCTGTGGCTAAACGATGTTGGATACTGAGTGGATGTGGGACAAGGCACTGAAAACAGGGCTCATTTTGTTTTTGAAACGAAACTACCGATTTTTATTTACTTATTTGTATGTACAAATGAGTCTTATCACAACTTACGCACTGAACTTTTAACACAAAACTAGTACCATAAGTCGCATCACTCAAATTTCATAACTTTTTAAAAATCACAATTTTCGCTAAGGACGAATAGACAACCAATAAAGAACTTTAAATGGCAATTACAACTCAAAATGTGTATATCGATTTTGATTTCGTGTTAAAAAAAATAATTTCACTTAATTATTTAAAAGTTTTTATCAACTTGATGTGCATAAAGCAAGTCGCATTTTCTTCATTTACTTGAATAATATTCCAATCAGATACTTACAGTCCATTCAAAATATTTAACATAAGACAACAGTCATATTGTCACCGATGGTCATTAGAAAAGCTTTCAAAAATATTCAAAACAGTACCACAATCATTTATGCGCGAAATAAGTAGAATTCAATCTAACTGAAAACGACGTGAACAATCACAATTACAAGGTAGTCGATATATTGGCTTGCCGTGCTTGTAGTAAAATTTTTCAGGCAAGGCAAGGTCGAGATTACGAACTTGGAATATTTGAATAACTTGGAATAAGATGATTTCATATAACATGGTGGATTTATCAGTAGTTCATGCATTGTTTGAGTTTAATTATGTTATATTATCAGATTATCGTTTGAATATGGAATTACGGAAATAATGCCTCCAGGTAGCAAAATTTACATTTCTAATACAATTACAGACAAGCAAGACAAGCAAACACATAACCTAATTTATGACTTTTACACACATGTCTATTAGTAGTTACGACGAGGATGGACGAGGATAAATCCTTGAGCGAGGATGACCTTTGCGGTCAAGATCATCATGTCCACGGTCGTCTTGTGTGTTACGGTGCAAAATTCGCCACCACTAGGCCAAATATGTCGGTAAATAATGGTGCTTCCATAAGAGGCATAATTAGTTGTTTTATCATGCTTATGGTGGTGCATGTAACGTATGAGATACGGGATAAAACTGTATATACAATGTGTTGCACTTTACATTATCTGAGTCCAGCCTCGTCTATAACGTATGTTACCTTCAAACACCTCTTGTGAACTAATACATAGTATTGAAAGTCGATAAAATCACTGCAGGATCAAAGGTAAATTTATGGTATCTGTTTAGGGACAAGTGGAAGCTTCTGCTTCATCCTAATGCATGAAATACCTTTTAGCGTGTATTACTTAGCTAATTGCAGAGGCTGTTGCTGTATAATGTTACAAGACTCTCTCAGTTGGGACAAACTTGGACAAACTTGGATATTAGATACAACTTCTTATCATGCAACTCATTTAAAAATCAGCAATTAATGATGTTATCTCATAGGAAAACACAAAATAAACATATAGATGAGGTGCTTGGAATAGTCCTCTAATCGCCTGCTCCGCAGCCAAGGATAGATAGATACTGTATTCATCTATAAGGCGTTGGAGCACAATTAGGCTACAACTCAGTGCGGCCGGTCGCAACCAGGCGACTGCTTTGATTTTCTTAGATGGCCGCCGTAGGCTCGATTATGCACCTGAAAATAATTTTAAAACATGAATATTTTACAATGATTTTGAGGTGCATTTTCAAGCCTACGCCGGCCATTTTGGAAAACCAATGCTGTGGTCTGGTTGCGCCTGGCTGCACAAATTTGTGGCCTAATTGTGTCGTCAATTCAACAGCTCGCGATCGCCGATTACAGATTAACAACCCAAAAATTGAGCCTATGATTGTAAGCATAAACTGAATAAATATAGTGCCTTATCTGGTTCGAGATTTATAGCAGCTGATTTAAAATTGAATTATAAAGGTATGTGTATAGAATGGTGTCAGTTTCATCAAATATTCATGCCTCAGTTATAGATTGTATACAATTGCAAAATGAATGTTTAAAGTGGCTTCGATAATTCTTCATCTTTCTGAACAACTACATGAATTATTAAACTTACTAATCAAAGGTTAACGAAGGTAAATAAAATATACTTGTATATAAAAATGAAAAAGAGACCATACTTGTGGTATAACTAGTACCGAAGTAATGTAATGTAATGCCATATCTTTATAGATTCAAGGCAAGGTCAACCAAACTACATACTGCTCATGTTTTTTTAAGTGGCTATACGTGTAATTATGTTCACAATGAATTTCATAGATTTTCCAGGAGAGACAAATGCAAGTTTTTCATTGATTTGGAAATAAGTAAACTAATAGAATAACAATTACTAATCATGATTCCATCTATAAAGCTATACTTCATTTTCCCAATCTATTTCCAGGTTAAAGAAAATATTAAAGTGTCGTTATGCTCATCAAAGGTGTTCAGCCAATACTTGGATTACTTTGACGAACCCAGTTAATACAAATGATGCAGCCGATCATTTTTGTTTTGACATGACATGAGTTCCTATTGATGCACTTGCTATATTATTGGCAGAAAAAAAGACAATGCAAACTGTGCAATTTGAGAAAATTAAAAAATTAGAAGGCAATGACATTGCAATGCTACCAAATTCACAGATATTGTCAGATAGTTATTAATTAAAATGTTCGGTTAATATTCGGTGAAACATTCTAACCGAATCGTTAAAATCGTTGAAAGGAATAGAAGTATCATGTAGCAAACAAGTTAGAATATTATCTAAGACCATAACCCACAACCTGTTTATTCTAATGTCAGACAAACGTTATGCTCTTATTATTTTAATTAAATGACTTACACCGTTCTTTAATTACCAAGAATAGAAGTCATTAGTCCAAGGTTTGGTCGATGACCGACAATAACTGATATTAAAGGTGTAGGTTCCTATCTTAGCATGTGTGTAATTTACTTTTAACTGATTGACCTTGACCTCTGAAATGCATATTGTGAAATTTGAACCTCGATTTGCATCTTGTTGTCTCTTGCGAGGCAAAAGAAGGTATGCAAACCTGGGCATGAGGCTGTTATTAAAATACAAAAGAAATAGAAAATAGGTATACCAATATATTTACATTTTATGCTATATCTCCAAAAGTATAAAGAATTTGGACGGGTAATTTTGGATTTAGAATCAGAAAAATATGGGCTTTGATACGGTATCAAAAAATATACGACTTCCGGTTGAGCCCAGGGGGTGAGAATCACGGTGATTGGAACCTACACCTTTAAACCCACGATTATTATTAATATCTTTAACATAGTTTCGAGGCATTGACCACGGCAATTTGAGTGTGGATTAGGTTGATAAGATTTAATTTTGTTTTGTTTTATCGAAAAACAAGATTAGACCATTTCTTTAATAATATACTAAAAGAAACAATTGGATGGTACCGGTAGTAAATCTGCGATTTGCACACTCAATATTGTTGACGGCAACTTGAGTAGAAATAAACATGGCACTAGAGGTACGAAGAAATTATAACGCGTTGCAATAAATAGAATTGCGTTCTCTATTTTTATTTGTATAAGGCGATATCCAAAAGATATTTTCATCATTTTGAAAGATTAAAATGTTCTTTCCTTCGGTTTCCTATTAAAGCTAAAAATAGTTTCTTTTGCACAAAAACCAATAGCTGTGTGGGTAAGGGTTATTGTTTTATCCTTGCAACTCTAGTTTGAAGATGAGTCAGATTTTGACAAGAGTGCGGATGGAAGGATATTAACACTTGTTACTGTGTTTATTCATATCTCGCTGTAAAAACTTAATCATATATTAAAATTGTTGGCATTACACCTGCAATCATTGTAAGCTGATGATTGTATAGAATAAATCATGTAACTCTACATTTTAGTTTTAAATGTGTCATAGCATACTAATACCAGGCTCATACTGGTGTTCCAAAAATGATTACATGTAGAAAAATGGAAGTATTTAAAATGGAAGTATTTAAACTTCGCACAAATTTCAATACATCCATCCTTTATATACTTATATAATTTTAATATCACAGCATTTTTATCATTTTTTGAGTTACTGAAAAAGATAGATACCAATATAATAAAAGCATTTATTCAAAATTCAATAAAATAGTAAGTATACTTCTTAAGAGTAATTTTAATGTGCAACCTTTTCCCATTTTTCCACTGATCTCGTAAGATCAACTTTTAAATTAACCAAATTTGGTAAGTGTTTCATAAATTTGAACCCTCTTCTAGTATACCTTTTATGTAAATTAGGGATACCTACATTGCATGCATATTTTTTAAAACAATATGCACGGAATGTAGGTATCTTTATATTGAACCTGTCAATCATACTGTGAAGAATACGGAATAAGCATTATTCAATTTTGTAGAGGTACCATTGATTCTTTAATAGCTTAAATTGAAAACATGATTAAAGTAATTGCGATAAGATTATTGTTTTTATGTTTATATGTTTTTGAAAAAGCAATCATTATTATATACTTTGAGACCTTAATTTTGTAAAATACGACAAAAGTCAGTGGTAAAATTTGATAAAAAGATTGAAAATTAGAATTATATACATTAAACGAGCATACCGTTTTGTTGAGTTTTGAATAAATGCATTTCTTACGCGGACATCTATCTTTGCTGATGACTCAAGTAATAATAATGATGTGATGTCAAAATTTAAAGAGCATCTAGAAGAGGGTTGTTTTATAATTTGTTTTATAATTTCTAAAAAGTTTGATTCTCCAACTGCTGAAGGTTTCCAAACGATTATTTTCTACATATACCATTTTAGGGACACGAATGGTATAATTGATATTGCCATATTAAATGCTTGTTATCACAAACGTGATTAAATAATCTGTTAAAGACAAATAACTGCTAACTATAGAGATATACGCGTAGGGCATTGATAAAACAGATTTAAATTACGCTTACAATACATTAAAAAAATGAGCACAATACGTTGAAAGGGAACCAGTGGCGTAGCCAGGGGTGGGCAAGGTGGGCAATTTGCCCACCTTGGAAATTTTTTGGAGAAATTTTGAAGACCTGGGAGAAAAATAAAGGGGGCAGGAACTGCCATTTCCCCATAAAATTACGACAATTAGAGCTGAAAATCGCTAAAAATTAGGTTGAAAACTTCATAAAGCACAATATTTGGCGGTTTTTCTTGAAAAACTTGGCCTAATCGGCCCCTTGGAACCCCTGTAAAGTAGCTCGATAAAATTCATTGGACAAATCTTGGGTGGTTTGCCCACCCTTGGAGAAAGGCCTGGCTACGCCACTGAAGGGAACACAGAACAATAACCCCAAATGAAAAAAAAAATGATTCAACAGTACTAAAGTCCCAAAGTGCATTTAGTCGTTTTAATAAAGGTCAGCGTTATGGCATACTTCTGTATCTCTCAAGTATTTGATGAACAAACAGTCTAAATATGCAGTAATTGTTTTACAGTGTTGAGTTACTTCAGAAATACTAAGCCAGCAAGAATGTCATTCAAAACCCAAAAAGATTTGCAATCATATCGGTAAAATTTCCTGGCTTATATCTTTTATCATCTTTACAGTGTTTCTTTTTAGCAGAATGTCATTCAAAACCCAAAAAATTGCAATTATGTCGGTAACATTTTCTGGCTGATATCTTTTAGCATCTTAACAGTGTTTCTTTTTTATCATATTCCATGTTGAATTTTCAAGCTTATCATATCCGACTACAAGAACACGGCAGATACTGACATATTTTGAAATTTATTCCTTTGTACTGATAGACATTTTGACTTCAATAGAAATTACAAGATTATTAACGAAATCTGAACATTAACGTCGTTAATAACCAATATTCTACTTAATGCATTCCTAAATTAAATGCTCGTACAATCATATTGTACATTTTCACCTTTATTTTCGTTCCATTTATTGCAGATTCTGTGTCTAATTTGAATCTATGTAAGAATCCCACTGTTAAGTTAGATGCATAAACTTGGAGCAAAATATTAAAAATAAACGAAAACTAAAAAGTTAACATTTTTGACATGATCGACATGTTTTGACCACTGGAGCATGTGTTGCTTTAATAAAGTTTTTGGTTGGTTTGTTTTTCAGTATTGTGTTACTATTTTTTCATCTAATTGTAGCGCTATAGCGTTTTGCTTTATTCCTTTGTAAAGGTAATACACCTTAGGTATATACCTTCAATTTCCCCTCTCCCATCAGTTTCTGTATTTTGTTTTAAAGATTTAAATGTACTTATGTATGTATATTTGAAGGAAAATAAAATACCATTTGATTTGATTTGATTTGATTTGATGATGATTTATTGTTTGACGCAATGTTCACTGATGTTTATCTTCGATACCCAGTCGTATCGAAAATAAGAATAAATCACGAAATAATCATACATTTCTACGCATATAAATCCAAAAGAACTCACCGAGAAAAGTCCTCTTAATGTCATAGATAGCTTATATACTAGGCTAGTAAAAATAAAAAAATAAGTCAAACAAATTGCAAAAGTTCTGATATTTACAGGATAATATCAGACAAACATATACAACAGAAAAATCTAGTTGGTGGAACAGTGATTAATTTGCATAAAACAAAATGGCTGCCAAAACAGGGGTTAAAATTTTAAAATTGGTTAAATCGTGTTAAAAACCATTCTATTGTGTTCCACTAATCACAAAGAATCAGAAAAGGTATACTTTTACCCATCTCCGATGTATAGTTAATGAGTTATAGCCAATTATGTGAAAGGTCATATCAGAGGTCACGCAATAGGTCCTATGGGAGACACAAAATTCACCATTGTCCAATTTTCTTCAAAATGGTCTCAAAATGTTCCTTACGCAAAAGTGTCTACATGAAATAATAGTTTAAAGTTCTTTAGACCATTGGTTGCTATGGTATCAGGCAAAACAAAGTTTATATTTACCATTACATTGGAATCTAAAACCCCAACTGTACTTGGATCTGTAACCATAGCAATAGTACATCTGAGCCATTGCTAATTACTATTTCATGTAGATAGTTTTGCAAGAGAAACAATTTGAGACCATTTTGAAAAAAAATTGGACGATTTTGAAATTTTGGTCTCTCATAGGACATATCAGGTGACCACTGATATGACCTTTCACGTTTTTGGATATAACTCATTAACCATACATCGGAGATGGGTAAAAGTATACTTTTTCTGATTCTTTGTGATTAGTGGAATACAATAGAATGGTTTTTAAGACGATTTAACCAATTTTGAAATTTTAACCCCTGTTTTGGTAACCATTTTGTTTGATGCAAATTAATCACTGTTCCACCAACTAGATTTTTCTAGATTTTTGACTAGTTGTTGTATATGTTTGTCTGATAATATCCTGAAAATATCATTACTTTTGCAATTTGTTTGACTAACGGCCATAATTTTCATTAATTATCTTAGCCTATACCGGACTTATATACCAGAGCATACACATCCTTAAAACATTTAGTTTTCATCAGTAAGTCATCTCAAAGATTCTAGGCATATTTTGTAAAGTTCATGATATTCTTATTTGTTATATGGCTCGGTATAGTATTTCAAATCATAAATCTTTACGAAACTATATATAGGAAACTAGCAGTAATATAGGACAACGTTAAGATAAGAAATATTCATTGCGTTTTGTATTTTTACATTCTTATCGAAAATATATAAATAGGATATAAAAATTACATACCTAGTCAGCGCTGATTCAGCATTTCAGAATAAATTGATTAAAAACGTGTTTGTCAACTGTTTTCTAGTATTTTATCATGATAACAACTCTGTAGAAAAGTAAAGTAGGTTTAGATGTAGCCATTGATAAGGAATATAAGTAATGTAAATCACGAATAACATACATTTTATAGTTATTGTGCTGATAGGTAAAATGGAATGGCAAAGACCTTTTTATTGCGCATATGAATAAATGAATAATTAAAATAATATTTAATATATTGTAATAAAGGTAGGTAGGTAGGTAGGTAGGTAGGTAGATAGGAAGGTAGGGTAGCTAGGGCGGGTAGGTAGCTAGCTAGCTAGTCAGGTAGGGTAGGTAGCTAGGTATCTAGGTAGGTAGCTAGGTAGCTAGGTAGGTAGGTAGGTAGGTAAAATGTGACCTTATCCAAAATTTCTATACCGTGAGTGAAACTTTTTATTTTGAAATATAGATCATGACATTATTCTTTCAATTTTGTTCTCGTGTTTTACCTCTTGGGGATTAATTAATCTGTGCTAATCGGAAAACAATAACATACACTGTGAGATCAATACACAAGTTTATTTTGCCTTAGGTGTAGACCTCAAATGACTCTAAAATGTCAATCAGCCGCGTGTGTTCTATTGCGAACGCGAATAAACATCCTTCCAGCTTAGCCTCCTTGGAGCATTCTTTAAGGTTATGCCTCCTGCCTAAGACCTTTGTATCAAAGTATTCCCTTACAGGTAGTCAGATTACAAGACGACTGGAAATAACTCTGATTGAAAAACGTAGATATTGAAATAAATCTGATGACGCAGATATCGAATGCTCTCTTTTGAACTACAAACGATATTGAATATGATAAATATCGATAAGTGATGTTTTATATTCTACGTCTGATGGGTAGACTAGCACGTAAGGACATTAAAACTTAAAATGTATAGATTTTCAAGTAAATGTATAGGTGTGGATGTGTTTCCCTACATACAAATAGACTTAATTTGCCTGTACAAATCAACTTTGAAATGACGAAACCACCGTTATGTCACAACAAGTCAGGATGTTTGTTTACTGAACGTGATTTTCAACCCCGGTTTTCAACAAAGATTCTCCTCAACCATTGTCATTAGAAAGCTAAATGGTTAATTTCTTGGTGGGTTGATTGCAGGATTTGCAGCAGATGGACAAAGTCTTAGTTTTGATTGATTTAATTTGTTACGATAGAGCTAATACAATATTTTCTTCATTAAATATTCACCGTTATTCAAAGGTTAATATCGTTTATAATTGTATATGTATCATATTACCCTATTAGTAAGACACCGATCAAGGACAAATGTTGCAATATGTGTGCCTTACTTCAGAAATTTGTTTAACTACGTAAAAAAAAAAACCTTAAAGCAAATGCTACTAACATCGTAACCCCTAAATAAATACATGTAAGCGTTTTCCATTATTAGTCGGCACCACCAATTGTAAATGCTATTAATGGAGAAGATAAAAGTATTCATTTGTTTTCCTATTGATAGCTAGGTTTGGTGTCTTAACACTGCAAAATAAGCAATTTTTCTTCTGTAACACAGAAAAAGCAACATCATTTATGGAAATAAACTCCTGCATCAAAATTCCCTGATTGTTTTAAAATTAAAAGATATTATGTCATAAAAATAAACGTTGTCCTTGTTTTATCTCGTGCCTTGCAAACTTGATAAACAAGTAAAAGCACAATCTAAGGCACACCTGAAGCTGTCCCTGTCTACACGATGAGATGAATTCTTGAAGAATAAAAGTGACTTATGAAGTAAATATATTCTCATTATAAAAAGATGTCACAAATGTTTCTTGTTGAACACATAATGTTATAAAAGTATACCATATTGTAATAAGGCGATTCAAATAAAATGCTTGCCGTCAATATAACAGTTTACGATATAAAATTTGAATTGATAACAAATAACTAATAACTTGGTTCAGCCATGTTTAGTACAGTAAGATATTAGAAATAACAGTTATACCTGTAAACTTTTTCTTTAGAAACGGTATCAAATTTTATACCACTTTTGATGATCGGTATGTAATTGTAGATAAAGAAAATTCATAAACATGATAAAAATGATGAAATTCTATACCGTTGACTACATTTTCAAAATATCGGCACTTTCCTTATCCACTATAATCTTGAGGATTTCAACACAGTCTTTATTCCCTTGAAAGAGGATAATAACCAATATTTCAACAAACTTTATTTCATGTATTTTTTATCATGTTTAATGGTCTCAAAAGGTACACAGATTTAAACCATCAACACATACGCGTAAACCTCGAAATCGACCTTTAAGATGCATGTAAATGATATCGCTTACTGAAATCTTTAGTCTCCCTAATTACAACTTCAGTAGCTTTTTACAGACTTATCTGGGTTTCATTACTTACTTTGCTGAGATATGGTTGCAGAATAGAACTTTAAAGATGAATTTTCTACAGTGGTAAATTATTACAGTTTTTCTTTACTATATAAACATCTGTTGGATATTGTTTTGAGCAAATGTGTTTGTTTCCAAAATTCGAAGCGTAGCGCTGTTTAAAAAAGTGTTTTTAAAATTGTTAAAAAAGAAAGACCCTCTCATCTCGATATCTAAAGCAGGTGATTTCAGACAACATACTGAAATATTAAAAAAACTGCTCTAAGCATTGTTATGGGGTTATTACATCAATTATTCAAGATTATTTGACTTTGGAATATGGAATTATGGAAATAAAGCTCCAGGTAAAAACATTTATATTCGTAATCAAATTACAGACAAGCAAACATAGAAACCTACTTTAAATAAATACGAACATGTCTGTAACCTCTAGTGATGCTTAGACACGGTGTTAAAAGCAGATAATCACTGCGGGATCGGAGGTGATTTTGTCTTATCTGTTAAGGGACAAGTAAAAGCTACTGCTTCATCCTTATGCATGAAAAGGAAGTGAAAATTCTTTTAGCGATTATTACAAAGAATTCTTTAAAATTCGTTACTGAGAAATACTACAAGGTTTCTAAGCTTGGACAAACTTTTGTGGTACTTTAGATCTCTGTTTTAAAATATCGGTAAATTTCTTTTATTGATTTCATTGTGCAGTCGTCACTAGCTTGTTCCGTTTTTGTTTGTTTTGGTATCTTTTTTGTTTTGTTTTGTTTAAACGGACCAGCATATATATAAAACAGCAAGACAATTAGAAAAACAAAAATTCCACACAGAAAAATTGAGAGATTATTGCTTATCTCATTCTTTGACGTGGTAGACTAAGCCAAAATCCTAAATTTGTATCTCAGATAGATTTATCAGTTAAAAGATCAAATCATATCTGCTCAGGACAATATGCAATCAAACTATAAACGCTGCCTTTCTCACCAGTTTTTACACCCCAGCATAAGAACTTGTACAAAATTTGATTTTTTTTCCCACCAATATTCTAAAAATTCAGAATCAGAAAAGCTAGTGGTAGGTTATATCAGTATAAGCATTTTCCATCAATACCTATTATGAATATAGTAGAAAAGTACGAAAAAGATCAAGGCCAGTACCTTTAAAGTGAGACTTTTATTTTTGAAAGGATACAAAGCATTTGATATTTTCTTATTTTACTATTATGCAAGCAATTAATGCAAACTACGGGTGTTTAGCCATTAATACCAGTATCGTGATGATCCCTTTATTATTTTGTATCATGGGTGTTAAGAATAAGTTCTGGTCAATTATACTATTGAATATGTTCATTTTAAGAAAACATATTCTTATCCTAAGCCACAAACTATGCACTTATTCTAATTTGAGTTTAACGATATGCTCTTCTTGTTTTAATGAACTTACAACGTTTCGTAATTATCATAATAAGAAAAAGTCATTTCAAGGGTTGGTCGTTGACCGACAATTTGTTCCTAATTACTTGGCATGTATATAACATATAATGACCACTGAGGTTTGCAGGAGAATAATTTAAGATCTATTGTATACTGTCTTTTAGAATGACGTAAGATAACCTTTTTAAAAGCACATAAAACAGGAACAATTGCGAAGTATTCCAGCGTTTACTAGACATATTCAAATACTTAATATTGCTGAAGAAAAGTAGCTATTAACTTGGCACTAACAGGCTTGTCAAAGAATTAGTATCGTTTCCATAGCCTTACATTCTTTCTTTATTTGTACAAATTAATATCAAAAAGATTTGCATTTATGCCAGGCTAAAAGATTTCTTATTTTATTTCTTCAGTTTCCTATTTAAGCTAAAAAATAGTTCCTATTGCAGAAAAAATAATAACTATGTGAGAGAGTTATTATTTTATCCTCTCTGTAATAATTTGGAGACGAGTCTGATTTTGACAGGAGTGCGTATAGAAAGGATATTAACACTTGTTACTGTGTTGATTCATATATAGCTGTAAAAACTTAATAATATAATTGTTGAGCGTCACACCTGCAACTGTTGTACGCTAATAGTTGTAGAAATTAAATCGAGTGAATCTACCATTTCAGTTCGTAACGTAAGTTCATGTTATTGAAAAGGACTTTAGGAATTATATTCAGAACGATGCAAAACCAGGCAATTTGAAAGCACATTTGACGATGTAAATTAAACCTTTCGAAGGTAAAGATATCATTTTATCAAATTCTTGACGAATTCAAATTGTTACTTACAAATATTTCACAAACTTATCTGAATTTCAATTTTAAAGGTTTTAAAATTCAAAAGTGCATTCGAGTTTTCTGTTGATAAAAGGTCACCGTTATGGCATACTTCTGCAACGCGCAAGTACTTTATGAACAAATAATCTAAATATGCAGAAATTGTTTTAACAGTGTTGGGTTTCTTTATAAATTGAATACTAAGCCTCGCCGCAATAATGTCGGTAAATTCTCTAACTTTGAATTTTTGCCTATACACAAGGTTTTTTAGTATCTAAAGAATGTTTGCCTATAATGTTTTAAACATATGATAAATTCTGAATTTCAAGAATAAATCTTGTCCCACAACCACTAGGCAGATTTGATAAAGCTAACAGTTGATCCTGCTGTACTGACAAATAGTTTGCCTTCCTTGGGAAATTTTAAGATCATGAACGAGCTTAGAGATCAAACTCTACTGATGCACACAAGATGGATGTTCAATACTACCGTACTAGGCGATTTTTCGTTATCTTATTTTCTCGTTCAGATTTATACAATTTAAAAAAGTACAGTGGTTAAACTCCTTGAATCATTTGTACGAATCCTATAATTTATGATCATTTTGGATGAAAAATCGTATTCCACGATAAAGTCTTATCTGCATGTCATCCAAAGATTCAGGACATGTAAGTGACACATGTAAAGTTATTGTCTGTATTATGGATTTCGATATGGCTAGGTATAGTATTTCATATTATAAATCTTTACGTAACTATAGCTAATATTGGAAGACTGAGAAATAAGAAATTTTACTTTAATTTTGCATCCAAACTTGCTTAAATTGCATCACGTCACCGTCAACTACGTTCAAATTGATTTGAACTATTTTTTCAATCAAACAGTTTGCGTAACATTTCATCATGGTGACACTTCTGCAGAAAAGTAGGTTTAGATGAAGATACTGATATAGAATGGTGTATCGCCATCTGCTTTTATCACGTTTGTAGTGATTGTAAAGATACATGAATGAAAATGGTAAGGACCTTTGTATTACGTGAATGAATTTGCATACAAATACGTCAGTGAAAGCATTCAAAGCCACATTTTGTTATACTAAACATGTCAATATTGCTTTATTGAAACAAGTGCAGAAAGGACAGAAAATATAAATTTTATTTAGTCTAGGCACACTAGAGTCACGTATTTTAGATTAACTATGGAAATATCACATTGTATCAACAGTAATTAAACGAAACCAACAAAAAGTGAACAGAAAGTCAAAGACGAAAGTTTTGCATAAACAGCCTATGAAGTAAAAACCAGTGAGTTTAGGCTATATTTCGGGTATGTAAATCATGTTTTATGTAAATATTCTGGTATAGTTTGGGTCGTTTATCTCTCTAAGACAAATCGCCTCTTATGCCACTTCAACGCATCACTAAAAAAAACAATAACATGTGACCATTTGAAATTGCAATACGCCTAGGCGAATCATCTAGTACTGCAATCTGCATCAAAAGCATCAAAATATAAAGACATTTGATTAATTATAGTTTCAATCCGTTGTTCATTATCTGAAGGATTCGTGAATTTAAAAACAATGACATACAACTCAAGATCAACACATATATTTATTTTGCCGTAGGTTCAGACCTCAAATGACTCTAAAACGTCAATCAGCCGTGTCTGTTCATTTGCTAACGTGAGTACACATTCTTCCAGCGTAGCCTCCGAGGAGCACCTTCTAAGGTTATGCCTCTTGCCTCAGACCTTTGTATCCAAGTATTCCCTTACAAGTAGTCAGATTACTAGACGACTGGAAATAAGTCTGACTGAAATTTATTACGTAGACATTGAATTCTTTCTGCTAAATGTTATGAAAAATATTGCAATATGGTATATTACTTTCCGATTTAGAGACTGCTCGCACTTTACTGAAGTACTCATGAGATAAACAGCTATGAATTATCCCAGCAAACTTGTTGGAAACTGATGTAGCGGTATTTTGTTTTATTTTATTTTTTTGTACTTATATGTAATTTGTCTGCGTATACAACAGCAGGAGATAACTTAAGTATCTTTTTGTCCAATTGAAATTTTGGTATTTCAACTCGAAAATGTTTTTTAAAAGATAACATCAAAATCCATATGCCTAATTGAATTTTCTAACAAATAAAACACAGATTGCGGTCAGATCATATATGATGCTTAGATGTTTGAAGTCAATTCATGGGAATACCCGCGCAAAGTGAATTCACTCTGCGTGTGAGTATCAAAATGGAGACTTTGAAAAACCCAGATTGACATTATTGTGGTCTGTGTACTCAATGATTTTCAACCCAAGATATCCCCTTTATTTTGTCATTTGAAAGTGAATGGTCAATCCCTTGATGAGTTGATTGCAAGATTTGCGGCAGCTGGATATGATATTTGTTTGGATTGCTTCATTTTGATATGATTGAGCTGATGGAATATTGTCTTCATTAAATATT
>JXSR01S023591.1:0-19479 GCA_000969725.1 Ophiothrix spiculata | reverse complement strand
CTGGATATGATATTTGTTTGGATTGCTTCATTTTGATATGATTGAGCTGATGGAATATTGTCTTCATTAAATATTTACTGTTATCATGGTTATTCATAGGTTAATTTCGTTTATGTTATATCAGACCAGTTGTAAATCACCAATCAAGCCTTCAATGTTAGAAATAAGTAATGTTGGTCTTACTCGTGAAATTGCTTTTTCTAACAAGTCGAATTGTTCGGATAACCGAGCCACACACTGATGCAATAATATAGAACAATTATAAATACTGAAAGTGGGTTTTTCTTTCACAAAACAAGGTTATTTATTGACACGAAATACTAGAAAATCTTCTGTCATCTGTTACCTATTCATTGTATTATTTTTATGCACCAACAAATCATATTACTATGATTTAATAACCGTAAGTTAGAAATTAATATACATTAATAAATGTAATAATCACTGTTGGTATTTCGTTTTAAGTTAGTAATGGTTACAACATATCTTACTGTGATGCTTTTATGGACCCGTTTTGATATTTTTGATTTTTATTTTTTTTTTGATTTTATGTGAACTATTTTGTATATCTCAAATCTAGTTTAAGGTTATGGTAAACGACTGTAACACTTGGCTATCCCATTCTGTATCACATTTAAATCTATGGGTATAATCTGCACAAATTTACGTAACATCGACAAAAATACAGTCATGGATGAATTTAGAATGAAATAAAAGGTGTGTGGTATAATAAATATCTTATAGCGTAGAATCAACACATTATAATGTTCTTACGATCTGTCAGTCGGCCTGCTTTCTCAGTACATCTTTTATATCAATATTGGTCTACAATAGGAATAAATTATCGGTTTGTAATATTTCAATCCTTTTCTTATCTAAAAGCATCAATCTTGTCTGTGAGTCCTTCAACACCAGAAAGTAAACTCTTTCTTTGCACAGAAAAGGTCTTTCGTATGAACATCAACTTGGATAAACAGATTATTTACGGCAATAAACACTATATCAGAATCCCCTGATGAACTGATTACACTGATATAATGACACAAAGAACGAGTGTTTTTATTGATGTATTGTATCGTGTGCCTTGAAAACCTGATAAACACATGGAGGTAGAATCTAAGGCTAACCTGGACCTGCTCCCGCCTGCACAGTGAGATAATTACATATATATACGTTATAAGCCTTTTTAATGCTATTTAACATTCAAATTAAAGGGACTGGCCTAGATTCTTACCACTAATATTGTTTTACAAGAATCGGTAGAACATGTTTAAATAAATATAACCTACAAGTAGTTTTCCATGATTTTGAGGAATAATGGAGAAAATTGCAATTTTTTACCTGCTTAAATGTTTTTCGCCGGCGAAAAAAAAGATGTGAAAACAGTGTTTCTAGTTTCAAATTTCAAAAAAGAGTTTGTTTCTACACATGTGATGGGTAAACAAATTATTTTTGATTGAATTGTTTCTCTTTTAATATGAATTAAATTATCTCTAAGAGCTTTGTTTGATTTTTTATCTGGTAAATCCAGATCTGAGGTACAAATTTAGGATTCAGAAAACAAAAGATAGTCACACCACCATCAAAGAATGATATATTGCAAGTTAGTTATCTCTCAATTTGAGCCATTTCTGTGTAAATTTTTGTACTTTTTTGGATAATACTACACTTTTAAGCTTTATTTAGAGCATTTCCATACGTTTTTAATTCTAAGTGGAATCTAGGCTAGTCCCTTTAAAGAATAAACAAGCTTAGTTGTTTATGTAGTGAGCATATTCTGATTAAAGTTGCTTACGTCATACGCAAAGTCATACGATATTATAATAAAATGATAACGAAATTTTAAACATCAACACAATACATTAATTAAGGCGTAAATAAAGGTTTAAGCATAAAGGGTGTTTTTTTTCTAAAATCATACAAGTGACAACATCTTATCATGTTCAATCGAATCACATGTATAGCTTGTGAACTTAAATAGACAATAGGTTTTGATTTTGACAAAGCACCTAAAATTTAGTTTGATCAATTTTTAAAAGAGAATGTAATATTTTGGACACAATATTCAACAATTATGTTTCACAAATAAAAGCTGTCAAACCACACATAAAACCATTTACAAAATAACAGTATTGCACAAGGTTTTCTTCATTAAGTCATCTAAAGATCCAGGCCATATAAGTGACATATATTAAGTTCATGATCTATATTCTGAATTTCGCAATGACTTTAAGTACTAGTATAATATTTCGAACCATTTATCTTTGCGAAACTAGGCAAGTAATATTGGAAGACAGGAAAATACGAATTTATAACAGAACTATTTGTTTTCTCATATGCTTAAATCCGGGCTTAAATCGACAATCTGTTAAACACAGTGTGAAATAACTTATAAATAGATAAAATTATTTGAAACATTTGTTTTACAACCGAACATTTTACGTAACTGATTCGTAGCATTTTATCTTGATGACATGACGTTAAAAAATATAGGTCTAGATAAAGATATTGGTAGAGAATGGTGTATCGCCATCTGTTAATAACACAGTTGCAGAATCTGGGAAAGAATCTTTACATTACGAAAATCATTATTTGCATACAAACATATACGTCAGTGTAAGCAGCTTAATGCTGTATTTTGTTGTATTAAACATGTATGATAATTATTGGTTTCTTGAAAAAAACTACAAGATTGTGGAAAATATCAATTCTATATAGTCAGATTCGTAATTAGATGATCTGTGCTAATAATGTATTTAACAACACTCAGACAAAACATTTTTGAAATCACATAATTGGGTTATTCCAATCTCAAATGTCACAAACGTTACCAAAATGTTACACTATCCTGCCCTTAAATTTGAATGAGCTTGAGTTATCTTCAAGGGCTGCTGCATACCTGGAAGATATAATCAAAGCTCTTTCGAATTGAAGGTCAAGAACATGTAACATTTTGGTAACGTTTGTGACATTTGAGATTGGAATGACCCGTTTGCGTGATTTTATTTTTATGTATTTGTTGCAGAATACACAAATCACAATATGTTTTTCGAAATGTAAGCATGATACTTTATTGTGTGGTGTTTTTTTTTCAGATTACTTCATAGGAATAGTAGCGAGTATTCTATTAAGCTTACGTGTGCGTATCAATATCTGAACGTCTGAACTACTAGAATGTCATATGGTGGTTTTCTCACAAATTTTTCACACATGCTACAGAGAACTAATGGTCAATCCCTTAATGGGTTGACTGCACGATTTGCAGCGGATGGACAAGGCCTTAGTTTTGATTGCTTCATTTTGATATGATTGAGCTAATGTAATAGTTATCTTCATTAAATATTAACTGCTACTTAAAGGTTAATTCTGTTTATGTTTTATCAGACTATTTGTAAATTACCAATCAATGATAAATTATTCATTACATTTGGATCTTACGTTTGAAATTGCTTTATCTAACCAGACACCACTTGAAATTACATATTTAAAAATTTGGAAACCTAGCCCGTAGCCAGAGGAGGTTCGGCGGCGACAGCGCAACACCCTTCCCTCCCCCGAAAAAAATAAAATGTACGAAAAAGGTCGAAAACAAAAAAAAAGGTCACAAAAGAAACATTCCAAAAGTGAAGAAACATAAAAGCATTTTTTGGGTGCGAAAGCTATATAAGTATAACGTTATCAAAACTAGAAAAATATTGAATATAGTTTGGATTGATCAAAATGGACATTCCACTTCCAAAGGTCCGCTATGAAAAAAATCCCTGCTACGGGCCTGCCACAAACTGACCAAGTATGTAACAATTTCACAAAACTGTGTTTTCTTTTTTAAAACAAAGTTACTTCTTGACAGCATATACTAAAAAACCTTTAGGATTAAATGTTACTTATGTCATTATTACCTAGGCACCATCAAAAATATTTGTATATGCAAAGAATTTATGTTGATTATTTTGTTTTAAGATAGTTATGATTGTAGAATCAAACGGTCAAAAAGTGTCTTATTTCAAGCTTTTAAGTGACCTGTCGAATCGCTTGAGATTTTAATTCATTTGACATTATACCGTAGATATGGCAATCTCCTTAGTATTGTTGGCTCCATTTTGTATCTAAAATTGTGTTGAGGTGATAGTGAAACGTTAAGAAATACTTGGCTTTATCAGGCTATATCACGCTTGTCAATGCATTTGATCTGCAGATATACGTAGCATCAGCAAAAATAGAGTGTTACCCTTTTTAATATATTTAGAATTGGATAAACAAGTTTCTGATATAAGCGATGTAATATCTGGAAAACATATAATTTAATTGATCACGCTAATGAGTTATTTGAACAGTGAAATTAAAGTTAAAAACATAAGGACCATCGTCATCATTTTCGTACGATGTTCTCAAAATCGGCTTTATTAAAAACATAAGGCCAATCGTGATCATTTTCTTACGATGTTCTCAAAATCGGCTTTATCAATACGAACTTTATATCATAACAAGTGTAAAATAGGAATACATCGCCAGTTGACAGTAACATTTTAGGGGGTTATATAAACATGATCAATAATGTCTGAGAGTCATTCAACACCAGAGAGCAAACTCTTTTTGCATAGAAAAAAATGAAGCTTAAAATAAACTCTAACTTGATATAGACGTTATTTACGGAAATTAACACCTACAACAAAGTCTCTTGATAGAGTGATGATCAGATTAGACTGATATAATGGCACAAAAGAACAACTGTTTTCCTTCCTGCATCTCGTGGCTTGAAAACTCGGTAAACACATGGACATACAATCTGAAGGCAAACCTAAAGCTGTTCCAGCCTACACAGCGAGATAATTATATACTTCAGACCTTTTAAGTGTTATTTCACATTTTAATTTGAAAAATAAAAAAAGCTTAATAATAACTTGTGCATTATTCTGATTTAACAGCGTCATTTTACTCACTTCTCACAGAAGTCATATTATAATAAAAGGATAACAAAATTGTTTACGTTTAAATGGTCGCACAAACATTTACTTAATTCACCTCGCTCAGCTAAGTGAAGTTAATAAAAAAAATGCGATATGTAGGTACTGACAGTTATAAGGTTAGGTCATGTTTTTCTTTGAGAATGATAAAAGTTTAAAATTGCTATTTATCTTTAACTTTCTAACTCAATTTGGCAGGGGGAGGTGTGACCCCCCTGGCTACGGGCCTGTTCCTAAGGACACCAAGTGTATATAATACAAGTATCAATTTGTCAAACATTCGTTTAAAATTCGTGAACACAATCATATGAGAAACATGATAAATCTGTTTATAAAGATGTGCAAACATTCTTCTTTGGATTCTGCATTCTATAAAACGCCAACAACTTTGATAGATCTGTAATTAAAAAGAGATGTATGAATATGATGTAATTTCATAATATGTACATTTCAGTTCCTTATATATATAATATCACCTTATAGGTTTTTATTATTCTGAAATTGGAAAACATAACATGTTTTTCAACAAGTTGAGCTTCAAAGTAGATGACTATGATAGTTCTAAATAAAGGAAAAAACATACGTAACGCAAGTTATAGTCGAGTGTGAACTTTCGTAGTCGTGTCCCAGTTTTTTCTTTAAGTTTGACAAAAATGGCAAACTTAATATGCATTCAGTGCGAGCACATCCGGTGTGAGAAAAAAATACAAAAATAATAAGGGCTCATTGGTTAAAAATTAGTGGTCAGCATGATTTTTTGCATTCGGTGAGCAAAATCAGGCATTCGGTGAGCAAAATTTGGCATTCCGTGAGGAAACAATGGGGTCTTTGGGAGAGAGCACATGCAATTGAAAAAATAGGAGTCTTTTTTTGATTTGATCAGATCGTACCACGGACCTTACACACGCATCCATTTGATATTTGATCCCCCTGGGGATTTAGATGTGTATCAATATTGTATCGTTTGATTTGTTTGTATGATCGTTTTTCCAACCATTTGTTTGTTTGTTACGCTAATGAAATAATTATCTTGATTATTGCTTCTAACTTTTAGAATGGTATGTCATGATGTGCCTGAATGGTGCACAATTTGTGCAAGGTGAAAATTGGGAATCTGCATTAGTATGATAAAATTCTTAAAACTCCGTTTTGTGTTGGTTAAATCGTTTTTAGTGGGTTACCTTTTAGTTTTTTAGCATATCATCTAAAATTCTGATGATTTCGACACTAAATGTAAATTTCTTAAAGGAGACAAAAACAAAAAGTCATTCAGAGATGCCCTATTATTCAGCATTTGTTTCGTCTGTCTTAATTGGAGCAGTGCTTTTACTGATTAAAACCCATTAAAGCACGTACGCGTAAACCTTCGAGACGACCTTTTAACATAGACATAAAATCTCATCCGAAAATCTTTAGTACACCAATCAAAGTAATTAAAACCCCAGAAGCCTTCCAAGACTTATATGAGTTTAATTACTTCTTCTGAGGAGGAGTTTTAACTTTAAGATATAACTCATCCATCTAGAAATCAAAGTGGTAATTATTAGAGATTATTGTTCTTTATTGCATGTGAATTTGTTTATTTTCATTATGTCATTTAGTGTGTATATATATCCGAAGATGCGAACTTTCAAATAAATTAACCCTTTAATGAAAATCAGAAGTGTCACTCGCTGAACTTTGGTAATGATCACCAAATTTCCGGAATTTTTAAGATAATTTCAAGCTGTTTCAATCTTAAATGGTCCTAATAAATCCTTATCAATCATTACTAGTCTCTTATACAATGCAAAACCACCAGTTCACAATGTTGAAGAATACAAGGGATATGGTGTGGATCTGGTAACAGAGTCTGATTGCTTGTTACTTGCATACTTCGAGGTTTATAGAGAATAGCCTATAGCACTGTGGGACAAATCAGATATGTTCGAGCTTGGGTTAGAGGAAGAAAATATTTGTTTTTTCACCTTACGTTCTTCTATTAATATTTACTCACTCGTCAGACGCCATGCATGATACACGAAGAAAGATGGTCATGATTGCGTAATTTAATTTGTTTCGTTTGGCATCTGATTTTATAGATATGTCAGAGTCATGTTTAGCTAAGTATTTTACGATTGGAGATAAATTAAATGTTACTTTACAATTCACTAATAGGTCCCTATTGTTATACCTTTCCAGATTGGGAATAAACTGCACACTTTCGTTTCGTCATCTAGTTCGTGAAACATATCTTTGTTTCCTAATCATACTAAACCAGTTAAGGCTCTGTCACAAATCACCGTATAGATCCTAAACGTATGCGAATAACATACAAAAGTGAACATACTGAACGTGTGCCAAACGGAGCACCACCTTACGGACAACGTATTGAACGTTCTTCTAACGAACACATTACGAACAACAATGTACAGACCAGAACATTAAGTACGTAAAGGCGGTGTCACACATCACCGTACCGTGCGAATAACGTACTAATAACGTACACTGTTTGGTAATCGATATACATATATTTCAATGACCAAACCAGTGTACGTTATTAGTTCGTTATTCGTACGTTTCGTGATGTGTGACAGAGCCTTTAGGCATACATTTGGTTCTATACGGTGATGTGTGACAGAGTCTTTATCAAATGACAGCTGGAAAGAGGATGAGGCCCCTACAGTGTGATGTCCATCACACACAAATCTATCGCACTTTGGGATGAATCGGACATTTCAGAGGAAGATAATATTTTGTTTTTTCACCTTTCGTGCTTCTATCAATATTTAATGATGTCATTAGACGCCATGCATGATAAGCAAAGAAGGACACTGCAGTAGCCAAACAGGCGATGTCGTATTGATTGAAGGCATGATACAAAGCGCACGAGGGAATTACAGGTCAAAGTGGACGTTTCAGCAACATATCCCTGTTTCATATGCACACCGAGTACATTAGGGACTTATTTGAGTAAACATTAAAGGAAATTTAGCTTGTTTAATCCTCTTTACTATGATTCCAAAAGGTATGTCAGTCCGATGTTTGGTTCAAGAACAAAACACATAACAACTTCCGAGCCGCGATCGAAATTTATACGTGTCCCGTTTTATCAAAACACGGCACTTGTCGGAACCTAGAATATCGATCGATAACTTATACTTGTCAAATCATGGTGCCATTTTAATCTATTGATCACCAGCAAAGAAAAACATCAGTTTCAGGTGTCAGATAACTTGTTGTTATTGGTATCCCGAAATGAGAAACATATAAGTGTATAACCTAAGGTGCTTTATTAATTTGCCCAACAATTGGTAGGGATATATTTTTGCTCATTTTTTTGTCTGTGCATATTCTATAAATCAACAGCTGCCAAACGAAACAAAATTAAATCGCAATCTTGACCATCCTTCTTCATGCATAGGATCTAATGACGCCATTGCATATTGATAGCAGAAAGAAAGGTGAAAAACAAAAATATTATCTCCCCCTGATCTACGGTATCTGATTCGTCCGTAATGGACATCATTCTGCAGCAGCCAAACAGGCGATGTCGTTTTGATTGAAGACATGATACAAAGCGCACGAGGGAATTAGAAGTCACAATGGACGTTTCAGGAACATCTGCCTGTTTCATATGCACACCGAGTGCATTAGGGACTGATTTGAGTAAACATTAAAGGGAATTAAGATGACTGCATATCGAGGGTTGTGATCCACAAGGCCGTTTTTTGCACGGGCAAATACGGCCTTGTGGCTCTTTATTTCCCGTGCAAATACGGCCTTGTGGCTCTTTATTGCCCGTACAAATACGGCCTTGTGGCTCTTTGTTGTCCGTGCAAATACGACCTTGTGCCTCTTTATGGCCCGTGCAAATACGGCCCTGTGGCTCTTTATTGCCCGTGCAAATACGGCCTTGTGGCTCTTTATTGCCCGTGCAAACACGGCCTTGTGGCTCTTTGTGGCCCGTGCAAATACGGCCTTGTGGCTGTTTGTTGCCCGTGCAAACGTGCAAATACGGTCTTGTGGCTCTTTATTGCCCGTGCAAACGTGCAAATACGGCCTTGTGGCTCTTTGTGGCCCGTGCAAATACGGCCTTGTGGCTCTTTATTGCCCGTGCAAATGTGCAAATACAACCTTGTGGCTCTCAACCCTCGATATAAGCATCTTAAATGCAACTGTCTGGTAATATATATATCTAATAGTAACTGAAGAAGTGTGGGATGTTTCTGTAATGAAGTAGCATGTATAAGGTGCATCGTCAAATATACAGAGCTAAAACGAGAAGTAAAACAAAATCCGTATAATTACTTCAGAATCAAAGGAATTATATAGATGACGAGGGTGTGCAAATGCGAAATATGGCAAAGTTGGGGGTCTTTTCTTTTCATTTGTTAATTTTTATATTTGTGATCGTATCAAAGTCATGATTAGCAAACTGGACTATTTTGAATGAACAAATTACATGTACGAATCATTTTAGTTGCAGTTTTGTTATACGTCAAAAGTTTAGAGTTACCTTATTTAAAATTCTAGCACCTTAAAACATAATGTTAAAATGATAATCTTATTTTTATTCCAACAGACCATGATTGAAGAGTAGTATTTATATACCAAAATATATGTGATGGCTCACACCGAAAGGGGGGACTTTGAAGATGACATCAATTTTGATTTTTTTTCATTTCATCTGTTGCATCATTTTCTAAGCTTTAAAATGACACCTTACTTATTGAAATTAATCAAGGCGATCAAATTTTACAACAGAAAATCTGCTTGAAATTCTTATTATTTTCTTTGTTTTACGCTGCCTATTTTCACCTGTATCTTGAAAAGTTTTCTTTCTGTCGTAAAGTCCCCCTTTTCGGGATAGTCATCACATATTTGGATTTTGAACATTTTTATTCACATTCACAAATTTACCTACAGTCGGTATTAGGCTATTACTATAACATCTCGCCCAAGCATGCGTTAATAATGATAACAAAAAAACATCATCTTCACAACGGAAACTTGATTTCCTCTAACTTAATGAGTCTCTTGTTAATATGGTCGATATGGATTCATTCAGGATTTAGGAACGACAGAGCAACGATAGTTGCGCTGTAACATTGTAAGTTTTTTGCACCTGTCGATAGAGGCTGTAGTATATAAATTCTTTCGTTCGTTGCGTCTGGTAACAGTAAAAATAAGATTATTCTATTGGAAATGGAGACGGGAGAAGTAGAAATTCGAATTGTATATTCTTTCGAGATGACCAAAATAGAATTGTCGATTCTAAGTATTGTATTTATTTGAAAACGTTTTTTGAAGTGTAAAAATAGAGTTTTATATTGATTCCTCTATAGTAGTACGAATACAATTCTCTTCGATAACTCTTAGCTCACTTCAATAAGTTCGTGCTTTCTTTTGAATTCTTGTTTAAAGACGGTGTCGTTTTTATTTATGTGTTTGAAGCCAGAATAAGGGCAAAAATTGTTCTGTTGACGTCAGAGATATGCCCATTGGATAGATAGAACACCCAACTCACAAGCCACTTGTTACGTTACTGTCTAAGGTATAGTACAATCAAAATGCTTATAAGAATAATTATAAAATACCCAACGAAAGAGATAATAGTGCGAGGTCACTTTTACGTATCTACTTTCTTTTGCGTTGCATTGAAAAAATGGATAACGCCCCTACTTTATGTGTGAAAATGCTATTAAACCGCTGGTGTAAAGATAACAGTCGACTATTCCGCCGTAGTTCAATGACTGTATGATTATTGCAAAAAGCATTTGAGTGGTGCTCTTGCAAAATGAGCGGAAGTCGTGATTGAAGATTTTGAATAAATGGCTGCAAAAGTAAAAATATGGTAAAAAGATCGAATTTCGTTTTTTTACATAAAACGCAATAATGCATAAGTATTAACATATACCTCGCGTTTTGAAGGTCAAATATGCCGGGAAGTGCAATTATTCACGGGTAATTGATTGTGTTGTGCTATTATCCACTATAGTCATGATAGTAATCAGTAACTTTAAAATGGATTTGCGACCATTTTTACTGCCAGATTTTGAGTGGACTGCCTTGTATTTCAAATTTTAAATGAAATTGTAGAAAGAAAGAATGGCATATTATATATCATTCAAAAGCTGAGATTAAAGAAAATCAAAATATGCCATAAATTTTGAAAATCGCTACTTTCCGCTCTGTTTCAAATTCTGGAAATAGTTATTAAAATGAAACGAAGCAGTCATCATCCTTGCGTTAATATCACAGTGTGACAAATACTTTGTAATGATCTTTAGTATGTTTTTAAGCAAAACTTCCGAATATGCAAGTTTCTTTTTTGAACAAGTATAATTTGAGTAATTAATTACATTAAAAAAATGAACAAAAAAATAAATAAGATATATTCTACTGCTGTCCGTCAGTTATTTAAAAGGACTTCAATTATGAAATCCCAATGGTTTTAGTGAAACTGTTTTCCTGCAAATTTATTTCAAATTATGCAAATAGCTCTATGAAACAAAACTGGTTCCCATGGTTATTTTAATGATGCTCTTGTCCCAACAAAATTGATTCTAATTATGCAAATGCCTCCAATGTAGCAAGCAAAATTGGCATGGTAAGTGTCGTAAATAGTGTTTTAATCCTTTAAAGGATCAATTCAAATGAATTCCACGTCCCTTTGTACTTTTGTTTTACTACTCAAACATACCGGCTACAATTATGAAACAGCCGTTGTAAGATTTAAGTACTTACATTCGTTGAAAAAATATCATGACTCCACATAATGGTGCTGTTTTTTCTAAAACATATATTCTAATATTTTAGAAAATGAAGCGACTTTGAAATTTGTTTATTATTTTTACATTATTTTGTTTTTACTATGTTAGTGAAATTTCAGATTTAAAACCACTTTTCATTATTTGCATGTAAGTCAAATTGTAATGTTCCAGGCATAGCGTGACCAAGAAAAAGATGAATTAGGGTTGTTTTTGAGGACTGAAGGGTGAATGAGGTGACACCGTTTATGGTATCAAAACCGCAATTTTGGGGCAATTTTCAAGAAATATGGTACTTTTACAAACCCTAGTGTGAAAACAGATTTAGGGTGTGAATAGGGAAAACAGGGCATATTTTGGCTTAAGAACCCTCCACTCTTTAGGGGGTGTTTTGAAAAACTGTGGTCACGCTATACCTGCAACATGATACTTAAGTGGCCCCCATGGTGGATTTATCACTGTTTTCATGTCCATCGTCGTCTGATAATGATAGACTCATTGGAAACAAAACGACGAGATGCAGGCACTGATTATTTGTCATTATATATGCCGAACATTTCCCCGGGGGGCACTCGAAAAAAATTTGGTACGTATGTGAGATCCGCGATATCCAACAACATAGGGTCTTGCGGAACGGATTTTTTGTCAAAATAGGGTTTATGGAACTGATTTTTTTCCCGAATTGAGGTCTCAAGAACTGCCTTTTACCCATAAAAATACGACTATTTGAGCTAAAAATCGCTCAAAATTAGCTTGAAAACATAGTAAAACACATTTTTGAGTCATTTTCTTTGAAAATGTGGTCTTCGGAACTGAAGTAATCTTGAAAAGAGCATCTTGGGGAGCGGAAGAGGAGGCTTGTTGAATAGGGGGTCTTGAAGGCGGCACATACCCGTACCTTCCGTCAATGTAAGTAGCCCCCCCCCCCCCGGGAACATTTCCAATTCACCTCAAATCAAAGACTGACATAACGTAATACTATGTCTGGAGAAAATATACTCCGAAACAAAATATTGGAAATAATGCATTTTTAAATGAACCAGTATACATTTTTAAAATATGTATGTATATTAATGGAAATAAAAAACATGTAACACTTATTTGCGTGATTTTTTCATTTGCTATCTTGCTTGCTTGTTTGTTCCTTCTTTCACTGTTTCATTCCTTGTTTTTTTCACTTTGTTTTTGTTATTGATTTCTGTTTGTTTGCCTATTATTATAATTATTCTATGTTTTGGGGTTTCATTGGTTGAACTTAATCAAACTAAAACCAAAGAGGGTCTTTTTAAATATATTTTAAATAATTTTTTTCTAAATTTAGAGCACTTTCATTGATAGTCATTATTTCATTTCAAATAATTTTGTCTGTAATTGAATCTATAGTAAACTAATCTAATTTGATTTAATCTAATTTGTTTTCCTAAGAAGTATAATGAATTAAAGTTGAGCAAACAGAATTATTAGACCTTATAAATATTTATGAACTATTCATGCCCATTCATTGACCAAACACAAACTGTTCTTTCATATTTACCTCGAAAAGTGTGATTTTGTGACCCATCTCTATACCACTTTTCTAGAAAAAGAACCACATGAGGCAAATTGGGTGCTTTTTTGGCAACATTTTCCAAAATACACCCAATTTTGCTAATTGGGCGCATTGGTTCTGTAACGCAAACCCACTGAATATACCAAATATTACGAAAATGCACCCCAAAACCTTTGAGCACCCCGTACATCATTTTTAAGGGAGACCCCCACCCCAACCCCACCCTCCTGGAGCCAGAGCCACAGTCAGGTGTAGAAAAACAGATATTATATTTTTTTATCGGTGATCTAAGTTATTATTATTTTGCCAGAGCATTTCAAATCGTCCAACCAAATCACTGTTTTCTCAAAAATCTACATTTTTATAAATACATAGCAGAGTTGCCGAAGCAAGTTCACACGAACAACCACCTTTCTTAATACATACATCACAAGGTTTAGGCGCTTATGTATTGTATTGTTTTAATATGTACTGCCCTTTTTTGGTAAACTATCTCTAGTACATCTCTGCTACTAATCTAGTACGTACGATCGATAATTGGATTGTACACACATTGTTTACATTCTGCTCGTGGAAGATAGCTACCAATACTTATTCCTGATTGGCCAAGTTGTACCACCTGATACCTCTAACGTATCCTCTATTGGATATTTGGAACATAAATATTAGAAGAACAGGAATTTGAAACAATCTCAAAGCTCGATAAATCTGTATTAGGGATATATAGAAATTAACTTAACCTGGTCGCAAAGATTGAAAACAAACGGAATTCGATTTCACTAAAGAACTGTGTTTGCTAGTGTTAAGTTGTGACCTTTATAATCCATTTTAAATATTAAAATTGATATAGTTTTCTGATTAATTTGAGGGGTCAAACATGGAATTTGGTTGAGAACTTCCCCTAATATTGATGATCCAGTCCAAGGAGCTCAATTTTCAAATTCACATTGTGAATATTACACGCAACGGTCACATTCAAGATACAGATCTAAATGATCATCTCTGCAGTTATGCTGGATTTGAAAAGACTCACTGATGCATGTGTAACTGATAATGGCTAAGCTTTGTCACTATTCAGAAATCAAACAGAAACCTTGATTACTTTGTCCTTGAGTAAACATTGATTATTTGGAGAATACTTCCCAAAAGAGGATGTTGTCAGGGGCAACCTTGGGCATCACTAACCTTATAGTAATTAAGAGGTCATAACTTATTCTGAACTGGGCAATAGATGGGGCTAAAGATATTGCAATTTTATAACACTTGTGACATATAAAGAAAGGTCTAAGCGCAATTCTGCAGAAGAAGGACCTCCAATTATACAATTTAAATAGGATTTCATAGAACGTGTAGAAAACTTTGAACCATGTTCCTATAATTTATGTCAAAAATTAGTGCTGGTATTATTGTTGTAACAAAGGCCAAATCAAAATACTTTTTCAAATAGCATATGAAAAAATTTGAGTATGTTAAGAAAAGATCAGTAAAAATAGACAGAACAGACTTAGAAATAGTTCAAGAATACAGGAACTATACAGACAAAGCAAGCATCATTCAGTTAATAAGATCCTTAATGATATAATGTGTCGTGGCACATTGCGGAAAAGTCAATTTTAAGATACGCTAGGCTGAAGTGGAAAATGACTGAAAAGGTTCGGGAGGTCGATTTTGACATTTTCAGTGGCGTAGCCATCATAGGGCAAGACTTCCCCCACCCCTGACAAAAATTCGAGCGGGAATTCGGGACAGCAAGCGTGAAACATCGGGAAGGACAAGAAAATGAGATGGCAGCTGCAAGACTGCTACTCAGAAAACAATGGGAAAATCAGAAAATCTTGTCAACAGATGTGCAAAAATCGCTTAAAACCTTTTTTTTCCTTGTCAGTTTTCAAAATCGATTATTCTGGGTGTACGAAAATGGAATTGTTGCCCTGAAAAATTGGGAAGAAATGTGCAAACGCCGGGGGAAAATCGGGACAAATCGGCACGAAATGTCCCCCCCCCCCCCCCCGACCAAAAAGTCTGGCTACACCACTGGATATTTTGGTTCCTTAAAGTGTATATTTTCAACAAATTAATTCCTTTAGCATGAAAAGGTATCAAAATAAGAAAAAATAGAGATTTTATCACAATATCAGATTCATAAAATAATGTCCCTGGGACAGTTCATAACGTCTAGCTGAAACTTGGGAGTTTTTTTTATATCTTGGACATTTGAAAGATTATAATCTGTAAATTTGGTTGATATCTAACATCAAAACGCCAGCTGATATGGAGTTTCGCTATATATATTTTGTTTAATTTCAATAATCCAACAGCATTGATTAAGCTTCAATGAACATCATGAATTTCAATCGCATTATTTGGTTGTGATTGTCAGAATCTGATCTTGGTTAATTGTGACCGTCCAGCCCAAACCAGCAGTAAATGCCAGCTCTTGTCATTTTCACCTTTTTACTTATTTGCAAAGACCATGCTTTAAGGATTAAAATGACACCTTAATGAACTTCACACGATTTCCAGTAGTCAAGTTAAAGTCCATCAAAGGTTGTCAGGGAGTAAAATGTATAACTGAGATAAAAACGTTTAAAGATTAGTAAGCCCTATATTTTCGGTTGATTGTCTTAAGAATATGCCAATTTATCTCACATTTCCTATCATTTTATTGAAATGAAACTTTGCACGTGTTTTGTAGTAAGCATTAAGATTGTGAATCTGTCAAAAAATCAATTTCGGCAAATTATGACCTTGCCATGTATTTTCAGCTCTAGCGCAAAATGAAGTTTCTGGCATTTACTGCTCATACGGGCTGTAAGGTCACCAAAACTCGGATTGACACAAATTTGGTTCAAGCTGTTCACCGCTACCAATAATTCAATTTTAACTTTTGGGCCAGGATTTCCCTTTAGATGTGCAGAGTTACACATACAGTTTAAATATATTTTTTCCAGTTTTGAACCATAACATTTTCCTATAATCAGAATTAGCAGCAGGTAAATATTTGCCAGAATATGATTACAACTTTCTTATAAGCAAGTCAACTCTCTTACACTGCCCGATTGAATATACAATCGAAAAGATTTATTTTTCAATCTTGTGCTGTCACAAATAAGGGACAAATCTTTTGCCACTCAGTATTCAATCATTTTTGGAGTGATTTTCAATATTTTTGGATTGATTCTCATTTCTTGCTTATTTTGAAGTTTTAAACAATTCTTACCGATTTATTATTCCGTCGAAAGGATTAATTTTCATTGATTTCAATCTCTTGACGACTGAAATTAGGGACAAATCCTGTCTGATTGGCAAAAAAATATTGAAAATTTTCACCTTAAATCTCGTTTTAACCGTATGCAACATATGCCACTTGGCAGCGCATTAGAGAAATACTTGAGTTAATTGTGATTTCAGTCTAATAAAGCAGTTTTAATCTAATTAAGATCAATCAAAAATATTTTTTCAATATTTTTACATTGATTCCGAAAGAAAAAAAAAGATTGACACATTTCAATCGGACAATTTAAGAGAGAAGGTCTTCTTTTCTCCTTTGCTTCTTCAAAGCAACATGTTAACATGGTTAAGAGGCTTCGCTTCATTGATTCTCTTAGTTACTGAATGATAATAACTTTTAAACTAAAGGAACATCATATTTAGCATGTAGATGGTAAGAAGCCTTGAATGAATCTCTAAAACATAAGTCTGAAGTCTTTTGAAGGTCATCAGTTATTCCATTATTGAGAGAAACAATCAGGTTTGGTCTACGAAAAGTAATTTTTTGTTAATTCAACGTTACGATTAAGTAAAGACTGAGTTATTCCATATTACAAACAAAATCATAAACTTACCTCGGATACGATATTCATCCGTACTCATGCCAAGCGGTTCCATCTTTCAAACTTATTTTTCGTCTCAAATGATAGAAATAAAAAGATCCTCTGGAATTAAGGTTGCAGTATTGCTACTATCTTCAATTTTTTTTTCAGTTTTTCCTCACTAAGGCGAATTTCTATAGTTGTGTGTTATTTTGAATTAATACTTCCATGCAAATGAAAAGGAATGGACCTTAAATATACAGGATCCCCTTTAGTAGCTTTGCTATTTTATCAACCACATATTCTCCAATAAGCAAATGACATCCATCAGTCTACGTCGTAGCTTGGCGACCGGCCTTTAGCGAAGAAAGTGTGAAACTGTAAAACTCCTCAGCACGTGGAAAGCAGTATAAAATCATCTGCGTGCGACGTATGCTATCAGATGACGTCATATTGGTGCATAGTAATCATCCAATCAGATTGGAGTGAGCACAATTAATCGTCCAACAAGATGGATAATTACGACAGACTACGTAATCATATTCAGAAGCCAATTATACCGATTCTCAGCGAAAAATACTAGATGACTCAGACCACTCATAGAATTGCGTTAACTTTCATAAGAACAATTAGTCTGATTTTTAAATGTGGAATAAATTAAAACATTTATACAATGAAAAATCGTTATGTCTTGACCAAATTTTTATGATTTCATGATACTCTGTAGTGATGGATATTCATTGAAAGTTTAAATTTAAATTTGATATGCTGCTCTTGAGATATTGAAGAAACGACGTTTGAGGGGAAAATGCCAAGTGGCAATCTGTGGGATTTTTAAAAATTAACACATACATAAATAAAAACAACTAATCCATGCGAAATATGTTTTTGTTTCAAATAACTATTCAATTGTAGTGAAGGTAACAGTGCTAATACTGTAGTTTTGTAATCACTTATTTGACCTTCATATTTGAAAGGATTTGAACTTCGCTGTAAGGCTGATTTCTAGCCAATACTAAGGACATTCATTTCATTACATTTTAAATAAAATTTTCAATTTTCAATTTTTAGCTTTTGAAATCATGAGGTCACATCTATCTACGTGCAGCTTGTTTTACCAAATTATATTTGAATTGGCTATTACAAACTGCAAGATAAGATATCAAACATCATATTCATGAAATTTTAAATATATATCTTTCCTGTAAGACTTTAAAAATCAGTAAATAAATCGAGGGAAATTCAGTTCAATTAGACATACGAAAGGGACTTGATGTCGGTCTTCACATTATCCCGATAACACAAGGTCACAGTGCTAATGCTGTAGTGTTGTAATCACTTATTTGAACTTCATATTTGAAAGGATTTAAACATCGCTGTAAGGCTGATTTCCAGCTAGTACTAATTACCTATGCAAATGAGCTCATTAGACGAAATTAACTTTTTATTTCAGGAAAACTTGGTCGCTAGATTTTTTTTTTCTCGACGTGACCTGTCGGATTGGATCGGACTGTGAACCCCCGTAATCACAAAGGGTTAATGCAAATAGAAAATGAAGATGTGGATAACAATATTTAGAGTTTTTTCATAAGATAAGTCTATGTTTGACTGTTGGGAATAATAAATACTTCATTTCATTGCATTGTAAACAACATTTTCAATTTTAAGCTTTTAAAATCATTAGGTCATATCTATCTACGTGCAACTTGTTTTACCAAATTATATGTAAATTGGCTAATACAAACTGCAAGATAGGATATCAGACATCACATTCATGAAATTTTAAATAAATATCTTTCCTGTAAGTTTTTCGTGCAGAGCATAAGAGCAACATTAAAACAGTATTAATAAGATAGTAGCTTGGAAATAATCATTGGAAGATGGGTTTGGAGTTTACAGCAGAATGATTTGTATAAGCTTAAATCATGTCATTTTCAGTTTTTATATTCGAATTGGTGCCTAAAAAGAGGCCCGAAATGACTGCCGAAAAACTTTTTTTACAGATTTAGATATTTTTGTCGCTACTTTTGGTCTATTTCGGGCATCTTAAATTTGAAACATTGAATGGTATGATTTGTTGACAGATGGTTTCGTTATAACCCTCAAAGCCCGGGTATTATATTCAAATGGCTCTCAGCTACCAACTTTAGTTTGAAAAGAAAACATGAAGGGTCTCCTATTTTGTGGCAGTTTTAGCTTGAAATGATGAATATGATAATGAAAAAATATCCCCTAAAGCCATTTTCCATTTTAATTAAACTGTTGAATATTAGATGTTTTAGTGGTGTCTTTATATCACTCTAATTCTTTTTTGAGGTGTTACGACCCAAAACAAGGATCAAGGTCAGAATTAACCTTTCGGGTTCGAGCTAAAAGCAAAGCAAGAATAAATACACTGTAAG
>JXSR01S023586.1:862-13018 GCA_000969725.1 Ophiothrix spiculata | reverse complement strand
GAACAGTGCGCCGATTTATGTGCACTGCGTAAACGCACCCCGTGTACGCTGTGCCGTGCGTGACGCGCCTATTTGAATATCAACTGTGGATTCATCACAAATCAACAACGGTACGCTCCTGTATAAGGAGATACAGTGAGTTGTTGAATACAATACAAACTTTGAGATGATGCCTGCAAAACCTGATGACCTAAATGCCACTTACGACTTTGTTGCGCTAAGATGACGTTCCGTCTAAAGCTACGATTACCTCCCTTGATTAACCTAAGAGTAGACGGAAAGGTGTCTGCTTAGAACCATAAAACACTAATAAAAATACAGCTGGTTTTATCATTATATAACTTTGAATTTATATGTGGCTGTCCATCCGTATGAGCCGTAAATGCAAGAAACTTCATTTTGCATTACAGATAAAAATACATGTCAAGGTCGTAATTTGCCGAAATTAATTTTTTGATAGATCTTTGTGCTTACTATATAAATGGTAGGAAATGTGAAATAAATCAATATGTTTTTAAGACAATCAACAACAAATATAGGGCTTTATATACTGATCTTTGAACGCGTTTATCTCAGTTATACGTTTTACTCCCTTACAACCTTTGACGGACCATAACTTGATTTCTGGAAATCATGTGAAGTTCATTAAGGTGTCATTTTAATCCTTAAAGTGTGGTCTTTGCAAATAAGTAAAATGACAAGAGGTGGCATTTACTGCTAGTTTGGGATGGACTGTCACATATAATAACTAACACAATAAGCATCCTTTTCACAAGTGTCTGCTATAGATTAAGGCAAATTCTGTCAACACTTGATGAAAAAAATGTCATCTACGATCTCAAGTCGACGTTCCGACTGGTTTTTACACCATTGTTGCAATTATTGATTCGCCTAAGAAAGGTGTCAATGATGTACGTTATTGATTAAAGATATTTTTTGTTTTGTCGCATTACGGATTTCTAAGAAGATTTAGTTGACCCAATTGCAAGTGGCATCCATTTTTCAAATGAAATGTCTTTTTCAAATATCGTGTTAATTTCACTCAGTCAAAAAAGGAGTTCACTCTCAGCGAGTTAATGTCCACTTTTTAAAGAGTTAAATGGAGGACAATACATTTTCGAGTGGTGTTCACTCTTTTTTCACTCTTTTTGGAGTGAAAGTTCAGTCATTTCTCTCTTTTACGAGTGAATTGACTAGCGCATGCAGCTGTTTCTGAGTGGTTTACACTCTTTTTCGAGAACATTGGGATTTAATCGGGTTTTTTTTAAACTCTTTTTACATTTAGAAAGGATAACATTACAATCAAGTTTAGATTTGTAGTTTTCCAGGCTTGATTGACAGCATGCATGCGCGTCGTTTCTATCGGCATTGCGTAGTATTATAGCGCGTTGCAGTTAGTCTAGCACGCATAACAACAGCGCTTGCTTTGTAATACAACTATATGTTCCAAAAGCAATACAAGTTGGACTGGTAAAAAAAGCTGCATGAAACGACTTTTTCGTATCACATAGAGGAGTACGAGTTCGTATCACATAGAACTTTGAAAACGACTGCAATGCGGAAATATTTTTTTTTCCATTAAACCAATGAAACTATTTTTATCTACGTACTAAGTGATAAGTATTAATATTAGCTCCAAAATTAAGGCCCATTTCATATCTCAGGTCAAATGTCTTATCTTGGTAATGGACATATACGTAGTTTAAAAATTTCGTTTATAATATTTCTGTCATATCTTGTCAATTATCAAATAAAATGTTAAAATGATATAATAATATTTATTGTAAAGATAAAGATGATACTCTTTAAATATAATATTGCACAAATAGATTAAATAATTGACTCTTATATACACTACTAGCAAGGGCAGACTTTGGTATGGATTAGATAGGTGAAATGTGTCGCAAATTGATGACCATCAATTCATCTAAATTTGTGGTAGTCTGAAAGAAAAGAGAGAATGGAAACGACGGTAAAGTAATTATCTTTCGATTGGCACATAAATCGCCACTTACCAATTAATGACATTACGCTTCGGGTTAGTCTACACGGAATGTGCTATCGACACTTTTCTATTGAATCATTTAGAATGTGACAATAAAGGTGTTAAAGGCAAAACAACTCTAAATGTCAGAGAGGAAAACGATAACTAATGTTTGGTATCGGAATGTCAGTTTCTTGGGTGATGATGAGCTGAGGGTGGTTTTCACTTCCAAAAGAATTAAGGATGAAGACACCTACATATTTTGCTAAGTTTGTATTATACATTATCTTTATCATAATGTCTACCGTATATTTCAATCTCCTATACTTGTTTTGGACATTTTAGATTATAGGATATACGCTCGTACAAGTTCTATCGAAAGATTGAATAGGCGTGGTTTATAAAACAAAAACAGGGTAAAGTTAATTTAATATACACATAAAAAGAACTTAATAGGAAAGAAGACAATTTTAAAATAGATTGTATCAAGTAAAATATTACTCAACGAGTTGTTCGACAGATTTTATTTTGAAATTCAGATCACTCTTCTCAAAGTACTCCAAATCACCAAACGAAAGAAAAGAAATTGAAAGTCATATCTTAATTTTATACAAAAAAAAATCTCTCGACAGAAAATGTATACAAAAAGTGAATAGCGCTTTCCAAAACGAATCCCTGATAATTGAAAAGTGCAATTAAATGTGTGAAATGATATTAGGAATAATTACTATTGGTCAAAAATTTTGTCCATAATTAAATGAAACACGGTCAATTTTACTGAAGAGGACACTGGCAAAAATGATCATGGTCAATATAATGTAATTAATGTACATTTACAAAATAAACTGACAAAAATAAACTACATTCGAAAAACAAGAAATGTATTTGACAAACTCTTTTTTTTCTTGTACACATCAACACAGCGTAGAAATCAGTTCTGAAGAAAAACATGAGAAATAAATCTGAAAAGCATATGTTATGGGAGTTATTGCACCTCATCAATATTCATAAATTAACCATGTCCATCCATGGTCCACGTGCCTCTTCCCAGTTGATGGTTTGAATTAATTTATTTCCGAACACTGAAAAAAACACCCCAGCAATAATACGGAATCAAAACTTTCCAGTGCAAGTGATTTAGTAATCCCGTAAATAAGATATACCTGAAAAATATAAAAACCAGCATTGTTTCCACTTAGTTAATATTATAAATTATTTTCTTATAGGTTTAAATGTAATGTGTGGGGAAGAAACGGTTACTTCAACAGGTTAACAACACAGCGAAAACATTATTGATGAAATATCAACCACACTTTCATGTCTGTCTGATTACCTCAGTTGGTTGGACGCTGCGCAATTAATCTAGCCTTTCCGGTTCGAACCATGGAGAGTCAGGGATTTTTTCTATGCTGACTAATAAAATTGTAAATAATTTTATCACGTATTGAAATAATTACAATAATTTTAAGGGATGCCAAGAAAATGTGTAACTGTCATTTTTCCATTACTGTTTTACAATGTACAGCATCATCCCAAGGTCACAGTGAAGTGTAATAAAACAAAAACTAAATAGGTTTGCAATCTATCTATCCATAGTTATTGACTATGAGGCTATTTACTAATTCACCTCTAAAACATTTGACCATTTACTTATCTTTTTTTTCAACGTGACTACCTTCGAATGCAGGACATATAAAAATATAAAATTTGATTTATTGTAGTGAACTTTACTTGACTCTGTTTCATAAGGATTATATGATGTGGCTTTGTGCTCATTTTAGAATGGGAAAACAACTTTAGCAGTCAAGCATTTTTCTTTAATAAACTTGAGTGAGGCATTTAAGACAAGACTTGAATATTGAAAAGGGTTTGTTACGATTGGATTCGTTCTTTGCGTACATTAATAAAAGTATTTTGCTTTATTCAAACATTTGAAATCATAACATGGAAAAATTACGAAATGACATTTATGATATAATTCTAGGACGGGTGATGTAGAATAAGGAGGCCAGACGGATGACAAATCTGATGCATGCGAACATTAATGAAATTGTCATTCTGACAAACATGCATGGGTGAATAAATGCTCACTTTAAATAGGGTGATGTGGCAGGGGCTGCGGCACAGTTTCCGAGAAAAAAAATATTTTAAAAAGGAAGGGGGTAAAAAAAGAAAGCAAAACCAAAAAAGGTTATAAGAAAAAAATGTTAAAACTGTGTAACTTTGTAAAACATTTTGTTGAAAAAAAAAATCTAAATTTAGATTAGATTGTAAGTCATCTGTTCGCTTTGAAGATCGCCGCCAAATTTTAAAAATGCAAAATGGTTTCCATCCTAGAATGATTCAGTATAAAATTCTCTACCTTCATGCCAATGTTCACGCTTTTATGCCAAGCCGCACAATTTAAGAACCTGCAAATATATATAGGCAGAATTCATTGCAGAATCTCCATATATGACGTTAATTTCCTTTTATGATACAGTTTTTAGATTTTGTTTTGATCTAAGCATTATCGAAAACGCAAAGAAATTTTGAGGACATTTTTGTTTGTGTAAGTGTCGCATAGTCTTATAAGTAATGCATCTGAGTGTTGTCAGTGTCAACAAGTAATTGCTAAAGAGATAGATGCATTGTAAAACTTGCGAAGGAAGAGTGTCTTACTGGTAGAAGAAAATGTTTTGGCAAATACGTCATGAATAATACCCGTTAGTGTTTTATTAAGGTTTTGATCATGAGCGTTGTTATATTTAAAGGTTACAGGAAAAGAAAATATAAGTGGCATCATATACATTCGTTATAACAAAACTAAGTGGAAAACACCAATGTAAAATTTTAATAAAGCACAAATAGTCAACGATACTCAAAACAACTTTCAAATATAGCGCCTTTTTTATGACCTCGAAAGAACGATATATCTGAACTGCCCTGCTATGATGCTTACATACTTCGATAGCATTGTCTCGACGTCGCGTCATGCTTTGTTGCATCTGTTGTTTTGATATTGTACATTGGTCAAAAAGTACAAAGCGACATCTAGTATGAAAGCAAGGTCGGATGACGTCGGTAAGTGTTAAGAGATTTCTGAGATCCACGGATAGTAAACAATACATATAATAGTTTACTGGATGTATATTCCAGGGTCTTATGAAACTCTTCGTACACTAACACGCGTTATCTCACTAAGCCAGTTCAAAGAGATTGAATTTGAGGTCGTCAAATACAGGTTTGCATGGCGGTTTATTTGAAAGCATTTATGAGCATCATTTACTGTTTGTGCATAATTGGAATTTTATGTTGTTGTTTTTTTATAACGAATTTATAGAAACTACTTGATATTTTCTTTTCATGTAACCTTTAAGCAAGACAGAATGCATGGCCTTAAAAATGCGAAACTAGAAATCAACCTGTAATCATTCGGCATTTTTATACTATATATTTTATCCCTGTTTCATTCGTGACTAACAGTGATTAGCAATCGACGAAATAAAATTACATAATTTAACTTATTGAAGTGAAGTTAATCTCCGGTACTTGAAACTTTAGTAAACACTTGCAAGATAGTTCGTGCTTATTTTAGAATAGAGCAACAGTTTCAACGGTCAAATATGTTTCTTTAATACACTTGACTGAGGTTATTTAAAACAAGGTCTGAATGCTAAAAAGGGGTGCATGTTTTATTTCTTCCTATGATGTAACACGTTTGCTTATCGACCATAATTTCATATTACGAAGTAAAAGTTATTTCTTTTGCTTGTCTAGACTTAAAATTAAGAGGCCTGACAGATTTGATGCATACGCACAAGAAATAAATTTGCCACTGTATTCTATAATACAAAAAGACTTAAATTGGGATGGTGTATGTTTTGATATAGCTTGGGGTGTTGTTGGGTATGTAAATATATGTGAATGTGGGATTAAGGTTGGTAAACGGGTAAATCTACCTTAATATTTGTTGAAGCGCTGTCAGGCCTCCTCTTGTCATCACCCAGGAATATGTCATTATTACCTTAGGCTAATGGTGGTAATTCTCCTTGCCAGTCGGATATGTTTTCCTTCAACACCTTAACTGTCACGTTTAAAATGAGTAAATAGATTACTGTCATTATTCATTAACCAGTTATTCTACACTAACCTCAGTTCGGGAAAGGTCGTAAGCCCGGGGGGGGGGGGGGGGGGGGCACTCGAAAAAAAAATGGTAGCTATGTGAGATCCGGGATATCCAACTTAGGGTCTTGCAGAACATACATACATACATACATTATACTAGTAACACTTGTTAAGCGCTATTACATATCTAGATCAAAGCGCTGTTAAATATACAAACCAAAAACCAGCAAATAAAAAGACCCAATTGCATAAAGACAAAGCAAAAGCAAGGCTTAAACTGGATACAGATAACTTTTTAAAGATGTCTTAAAAGATGTCAAAGACTTGATATTTCTCATGGAAGATGGCAACTTATTCCAGATACGAGGGGCAACATAGGAAAAAGTCTTGCGTTCTGCTGACACAAGGGCTTTGATGGTATTGTGCTCAGTCAGCCTGGTGGAATCGAACGCTGAACGTAGACTTGCCCTAGCAGGTTGGTACAAAGAAATACAGTTACTTAAATACTCAGGAGCAGCTTGGTTAAGGCAGCTAAAGATGGTAACTAGTACCTTAAACTTGATTCGCTCATCAATAGGAATCCAGTGCAACTTTTGCAAGCACCAGCTGGCATGGTCATACTTCATAGTCTTGCATATCAGCTTAGCGGCCCAATTTTGAACACGCTGGAGTTTTTGGAGGTCCATTTTATTGGAGCCAAGAAGCAATCCATTACCATAGTCAATTCTAGATAGAACCAGTGCACGAACAACAAGATGACATGTGTTTTCATCCAAAAAGCGACGTATGCGAGAGATATTGCGCAGCTGATATGCAAGCCTAGAACTCAAAGATTTGATTTGAGAAGACATGTTCAATTGCGAGTCAAAAATGACACCGAGGTTACGGACAGTATCACTAGGATGGATGTACTTGTCACCGATGCGAAGAGAAACAGCCGGCATATGGAGTCTTAAGTGTGCAGCGGTGGCGATGAAAAACTCTGACTTGTCGTCATTGAGCTTGAGCATATTTTGTTTGATCCAAACCTTGATAGCATCAATACAGCAAGCCAGTTTGTTTAAAGCAGCTGCAATGGAGACAGGGTCCTTAGGGTCAAAGCAAGTGTACAATTGGACATCGTCCGTATACATGTGAAAAGAAAGATCAAAATTTCTAATGATGTCACCTAAAGGTAAAACATATAAGGAAAATGCAGTAGGTCCAACTATGGAACCCTGAGGTACAGCAAAACTGAGCGTAACAGGGTTAGATAAATTACCATTGATGCACACTTTGCTTGTCCTGCCAGACAGATAAGACCTGAACCATTGCAATGCTGTTCCCTGCACACCAAGATCATCATGCAGCCTGTTAATTAAAATTTCATGACTTACAGTGTCAAACGCACTACTTAAATCCAGTAACACCAGAAAAACACCTTTACGATTGGATAAGTATCTCATCATGTCATCCTTGACTCTCATTAAAGCAGTTTCAGTGCTATGAGCACTCTTGTAGGCGGATTGTAATTTTTCAGTCAGATTATTTGTTTCCAAATACTCAGTCAAAGACTTCACAGCTTGTTTCTCAATGAGTTTTGAGACAAACATGAGATTGGATACAGGTCTATAGCTTTTTAAATCATTTTGATCGAGAGATGGTTTCTTGTGAATGGGTGTGACAATGGAATGTTTCATACTTTCAGGAAAAACACCAGTCTGAAGCGATTCATTTATAATGCGTGTTATAAATGGAACAAAAGCGTGGGACATTTTGTTTCAAGAACCATGTCGGCACAGGATCTAACATGCATGACTTAGTCGGAGCTTTGGAAATGGCCTTCAGAACTTGTTCTTCCCCCAATAGCTCGAACTCGTTGAACAAAGAGGTTGAATAAGTCTGAGACAAGGGAGCAAAGTGATCCAAAGTGGGCTGATCCTTTTTAAGATCTTCATAGATTCGTTTAACCTTGTAGGTGACAAAGTCACTGGCTAGATCCTGTGCTGAGTCATGTGCTGGCAGAACTTTAGAGTGTTTGTTTAACAGATGATTTTAACACTTAAAAGTGTTTTAAACACAGTTTTAGCTTCAGCATTTTCAAATTCAGTTCTATAATAAGATTGTTTTGCACGTGCAATCATTTCATTTGTAGCAGTGCGTTGGTTTATGTACAGTTCACGGTCTGTCTCAAGTCTTGACTTCTTCCAACGTCTCTCCAGTTGTCGGCGTTTACGGCGAGCAAGGTGGATGCTGTCGTCATACCATGGGTAGGATTGGCGTTAACCGCGAACTGACTGAAGATCTTACAGGCGCATATTTTTCAAGTACCTGTTTGACAGAATTGTCATAAAACACAGCTAGATCGTTAGCGTTGCTACAGTTTGCAGAATTAAATTTAACAAAGAGATCCGATTGAAAGTCATTTTGATTCACACAATTTAACTTGCGAGAGGTAGACTTGTTCTTAAGTAACCTGGGTCTCTGCTGTTTGAGTTTAAATGAAATAACATTATGGTCAGATAATCTGGAATCTACAGTACAGTTGGTGACAAGGTTTTCATCAAGACGTGATATAACCAGATCCAGGGTATGCCCATGTTTGTGAGTTGCACCCGACACATGCTGATAAAAACCTGCGTCATCAAGTGTACTGAGAAAGTGCGCAACATCAGATTGATCTGGTATGTCTATATGTAAGTTAAAGTCTCCAAGAACTATTATATTACTGTTCATTGTATTTATAAATTCAATCAAGTCATTAAATTCATTCAGAAATTCATATGTCTTGAAACCATTCTCTGTAGATGGTGGCGGTCTGTAAACAACCAGATAGAACACATCCTTGTTTGTGTTTGTGATGCATGAGTACTCAAATGTCCGAAAAGTCATTCCAATGTCAAAAATCTGGAATTTCAGCTAATTTCTGAACAGTACACCCATACCACCGCCATTAGTAACACTATCTCTGGGAACGCTGATAAAAGTAAAACCAGGGGGTGTCACTTCCCTAATTCTAACTGGGTCATTCTCATGAAGCCATGTCTCGACAATAAAAGCGCAGTCTATCGCCTGTTCTAAGACATAGTCACAGAACATAATTGTCTTATTCCCTATAGATTCCATAAACAGAACTTAACGTGAGTATCACAGAGAGGATTGTTTTCAACAGACGGAATAGGTGATTTAGAAGGTTTATTTGATATTTTCAACCTTGATTTTAAGCCCTTGGACCCTCTATGAGTTGGTTTAACAGCATTGATTCCAAGTGACAAAACAAAGTTCCAAGTGTCACGGGGAAGTCTACTTGAAGTGCCCAAGAACTCTTGAACTCAAGAGCTCATTTCTACTGTAGCCCATTTCAGCAAATCTGTAATTATCCAAGTATTTAAGAGAAGTTTGAAAAGATGTAGTTGACACTGTCACTTAGCACACCAAAAATAGATCAAGAACTGCTTTTTTGCCATAGAAATACGACTATTTGAGCTGAAAATCGCCCAAAATTAGCTTGAAAACATAGTTTTTGAGTCATTTCTTTGAAAATGGGGTCTTCGGAACTGAAGTAATCTTAAAAAGAGCATCTTGGGGAGCGTAAGAGGAGGCATGAAAAGGGGGTCTTGAGGGCGGCACATACCCATACCATCCGTCAATGTAAGTATCCCCCGGGGGGTCGTAAGTCATTCACAGTAAATGAATTCATTTACCGCAAAATAATTCCTATACTTAGAGTAAATGAATCCATTTACTCTTAACTTTAAATCATTTTCTAGAGCAATATATGAACATCGGTAAAAATTTTAGAGCATTTTCTTTTTGAATGTGACCAATCTTAAAACATTTTTGATGAAATTTTTAATTCTATCTGCTAAATATGGTTTGGGTTTTTGAAAAATATTCTCAAATATTTGGCAGATAGAATTAAAAATGCCATAACTAAATTTGTAGAACAGGATCCATTCAACAAGAAAATGCTCTAAAATACTCTTCGATGTTCATAGTTTGCTCTAAAAATTGATTTTAAAGTAAAGAGTAAATGAATTAATTTACTCTACAGTATAGAGTTCCTTTACGGAAAATGAATTCATTTACCGTGAACGAATTACGACCTATCCCGAACTAACCTTAAACAATGATAGCGTTTCGTTAGAATGGATACATGGTTGATTTCAGGCGAATAACATTCTCATATAGCTGTTAACCTGTATATGGGTCTATCTTATGTTTATTAATTTGCTATCTAGTACCTGATGAAGGAAAGTGTCACTTTTTGTAAGCCTTGTAGCCTGATTTATTTTTCATACAATATATGTTTGTTAATGTATTTTGCACTTTAATGAGTTTCTTCAATCTTGTTAATATGATGTCTACATAAAGGCTTATTATCATTTTTACACATTGAGTTGCTTTATTTTCCTTTTATCTGTAATTTAAAGGTCCAGACAGAGTCTTATGAACTACAAATATTTGACCCAACTAATCTTCGTTATAATTCTAATGTATTTTCTAATAACAGCGGAGGCTTGTGACAAGATATCAGTGTCATCAGACATTTATGTATGTGAGGCAAAACATTTGTATTATTTATCACCAAGCCATCGGTATTACTAGATAATGGTTTGGAATAAAAGTAACCACGCAGGCTTGTGGCACCACTATTTGGCAGCTCATTAAGATTTTGGATCGGGCAACATCATGAAACATTACGGATTTGGATCCCGAAACATGAATCAACAGCTCTTGTGAATTGCCCTTGACTGAAGCGGTAGATATACTTCGTCATTTTTGTAGTTTGTAGACATTTTCATTAAGAATTTTTCTCTTTTTTTAAGAATGGCGTAAACTTTCATTTTGAATGTACATTTTCCCATGTACAATGCAAATGGGGTGAGAAATAGGTCTCCATTAATTTATAACATTCTCCATGAGATGAACATTTAGAATGAAAATTCTCATTCAGAATTTACAGTTTACTCCATTCTTAAAAACCAATCACCATGATAACAATTCTGAATGATAATGACTACAAAAATAACGAAGTATATCTACCGCTTTAAAGGGACGACCTACTACTTTTATTACTACATATATTAATAGAATGTGTTTATATTTATTATTATATATTTTATTATTTGTGGAATGTTGAAAACAAAATTACCAAATTTTTCCTCCGATGAAAAAATGGTGTGAAAACAGTATTTTTATCTTATAACTATTTTGTTACTGGCCATGATGGTCAAACATATTACTTTTGGTTAAAGTTTACTTTTTTTAAATTTTACTACATTTTTAGGCTTTATTTACAGCATTTTAATTCTATGCAGAGCCTTAGCTACTGCCTTTAATGTTCGTTTTGAATAATGATTGTCCAAATATACTCATCACTTTTTAATTTTCAACCTTGCCCTTTCGAACAAAGTTGTTGATTTGAAAATACATTCTAATACCTAAACGCCTTATTCTCAGTTACTCTAAACACGTATATGCCTTTGGTTATTATTTCAGATTTTCAACCTGAGTTTGAACATAAACAATCATAAGCAATATAGGTACAAATGTATTGAAACATGACACAAATTGATATTCTTATCCGACACACATGACGTGCGCATGTTGATTATTTGATTCAGTTATCTCTTTTTTAAAAGAAAGAAAAGTGTAAATATATTACTTTTTTTTCTCATCGTCGTTCAAAACATTTAATTTGTGATGATACAAAATATTCCCCAGCAAATTAGTTGTTATATTTAATACATTAAGAAAAGGCTCGTACATGTTGCTCCTTTTAGAATATCTGATGTATACAATTTGTATACATAAATTTATATGTATGTGATGTTAAATAACTCTGACAAATGACGTGACCATCCAAATATCACCTCAGAGGCTGTCAAATCTTTACCTGTGAAATGTCGCTAATTTCGTGTTAGAAGAAACACCGATATAATTTAAGGTTATTGTTTTGTGTGTAAGGGTTGAATAATGCTCTTCCCAGTGGCGTAGCCAGCATAGAGCAGGGGGAGGCAGACTACCCCCCTGACAAAAAATCGAGCGGGAAATCGGAACAGCAAGCGGGAAAAATCAGGAAG
>JXSR01S023584.1:21127-33482 GCA_000969725.1 Ophiothrix spiculata | reverse complement strand
AAGGTCCATAGTTTTAATCAGGGGATTTGAAAAAAATACTTGTTTTATATAAAACTAGAATAGGCCCAAATACTTCGTACGAACAGTGTTAAGTCCATCTATGAGGACCACAGGCAGCAAGCGTCAGCCTTGTTGTTCACTTAGATCGCTGCCCTACTAGACGGACTAAACACTGTTGGTACGAGGGGGTATCAAAAAGTTTTAAACTTTACCAAGAAGGGATGGAGCTATATCAATGACATTTTGTCAGAATAGTCACTTTCTTTTGGGTAAAGTTTAAAACTTTTTGATACCCCCTCGTTACTGTTCATACGAAATATTGTGACCATAGTGTAATTCATTAATAAACAATGTGATTTTAACGTGGAAACCCAGAGGCTTAATTTGTAAATTAATCTTGTCAAAAAGCATACAGCATGCTAGCAATGAATCCATGTATTAATTTAATGCCCATAATAAATTTGTGCATGAAAAAGCAGAACATTCCTGTGTATGGTAAATGCCGTATTCCTGTAGTTTTTTTACTATTCATGTTTCATCATGGAAGTTTGAAGAACCAAGAAGTTACCATAGACTGGAGTCGGTTCAATCATGTATCCAATTGTATCAACTATGTCGTACTTAATCCGATTATTACTAACGCTATTCAAACGCAAATTAAGTACGCTTTTGTATTGACGTCTCAGAACACATATCTAATCAAAAGACTCGATTAGTCGAAGCAATGTCCACTACTTGTATTCATGATTTAGTGTAGTCTGTTTACCGGAAAGCTGTTATCGACCTATTTGATCTCCATAATAACAGTACATTTCATCATTTGTACGCTTACAACCGCATTTTTTTTATTATTGTGTTAGTTGCAAACATATACCGAATGGACTAGAGCTGTCCGTTTCAATTACAAATATCTTAACTGTACGCTATCGTACGCTAATCAGTTTGGTATGAAAATTCTAGTAAAATCACCCTCTTTTTATTTATTCTGATCACAAAGTGCCCTGGAGTGCACTTTTGTCATATCTTTGTTCAAAATCATGCTTCTTTGTGTTATAACCGGATTAAATATAACATGGTTGTTTTCAAAGTTAACCGCCAACACGCTATAACATAGAAAATTCAAGTAGGCTGTATTGATGCAACAAAAGAAACACCTATTATCCTTGAATAGCTTTTCTCGAACCGACTCCAGTCCATGATAACTTCTTGGAAGAACTATATATGCAAATCATCCAGGAATTTTGAAGAGCTCATCCAAGTATTTCTGTACTATTACAGGCTTGAGAAGAAAGTGTAAAAACCATTTTTGGTCATGTGACTTAACTTTAAACCAATTATTAGAGAATACAAATTTATCAATGATGTATACAATACCATATACCAAAATCCAAAGAAGTGGTAATTAACATACATCCCGATATATTCATTCACTTTATGTGTAGATGTAGATAGTTAAAAATTTGCCGCGGGGTGGGGTACTCGCTACCTTGTTCATGCACATGGGACTGAGATATACCTCCAAATTTGTTTGGAAATCACCCAGATGGCAAAATAAGTTGGCCCAACATTGGGCCAATGTTGGCTGACATTGGTCCAACGTTTGGCCACGTACCTGTGCTGTCTGGGCAAATTTGGTGGCTATATGTAATCAGATCATGTAAACTTGATGCACAAATAGTGCATTTTTAAAAATTTAGCAATTTTTTTGGCCATTTTGACTAAGAAAGACCCTGCTTTTATAAATTTTGCCCCAAGACCCCTTTTTTGCACCTAGTCAGTAAAAGACCACCTTTGGACCCAATTTGTCACCCAAAGACCCTACTTCCAAGGTGCTCGGTGGCACTCGAAAGTCACTTTCATATGTGAGTTCCCCCCCCCCTCCTCCCCGAAATAAAAGAGCGCAAGAGCAATATAATTAGAGATGTAATCCCATGTCAGTTTTATATACCACCCATATGCATGTTTTTCTCACCCTACAAATATGTATTATGTGATGGCTCACCCTGAAAGGGGGGGACTTTGCAGATGATATCAATTTTGATTTTATCAGTGCATCTCTTACAGCATTGTCTAAGCTTTAAAATGACACCTTGCTTGTTGAAATTGATTAAGGCAATCAAATTTTACAACAGAAAAACTGCTGAAAATTCTTATTATTTTCTTTATTTATTGCTGCCTATTTTCACCAGTTTCTCGAAAAGTGTTCTGTCACAAAGTCACCCTTTTCGGGGTGAGTCATCACATATATCAGCTATTCGTACAAATATTTACTGTGTATGAGTGTGATGGGCGAAATATACCATACCATTTGGAAAGGTACATTGTATATTTCTCTAATCACATAAAAATGCACAGTTTATCACTTAAGCCTGGGGTAGACCTTCAAATGGCAAAATGGTTTTTGTATTCAAACTCTCAAACTAATTGTATAAACTATATAAAAGTATACATTTTTAGAAGAAGATTTATACACTGAACATGATGATATTAGTTTGTGACCAAAAATGACAATTTTGGCAAAAATGTTTTTCAAAATGTAAGATAAAAATCAAAAATTTGAGAAAACCGTTCCTAGACATTTGTTTCTAAATTCCAAAAAGCAAAAAAGTTCAAAACTTCACGAATGCAAATTTTAGTTAGGCTTTCCAGAAATGTTGGAGCAAAAAAGACGTTTTTTGAATTTTTTTGCCAAAATTGACATTTTTGGAAAAAAACAATATCGCCAATATGTTCAGGGTGAAAATCCACTTCTAAAAATGAATACTTTTATATAATATAAAGTTAGAGTACAAAAAACATTTATGCCATTTGAAGGTCTACCCCAGCCTTAACATATCCAGGAATGTCAAAGTCATGATGTAGACAGTTGAAAATAGTAAAAAAATGCCAAAAACAGGTTGAAAATAAACAAAAAAAGCTGAAATAATAATTTTTTTGAAGGAATGAATAAATCTGAAATCAGCTTAAAATCTTAACCTCTGACATCCCTGGTTACCACTCCAGCATAATTTCGCTGTCATTGTATTACAAAAAATGTTTGTTAATTGTCTCAAGTTTTACCCGCGTCAATGATTTAGTTAGTCCTATTTAGTCATGCACTGACACCTTAATAATCATCTCAAATGAGCCATAAATGCAGCAAACTTAATTTTTGCGCTACAGGTGAAAAGTACATGTCAAGGTCGTAAATTGCCATAATTAACTTTTTGACAGATTCACAATCCTTGTGCTTATTTCAAAACACAAGCAAAGTTTCATTTTAGGAAATAATTGGATACATGAAGTATATCTGTATATTTTGAGGACAATCAATAGAATTAAAATATAGGGCTTATTGAACGCGTCCATCTTTGAACGGGTCCATCTCGGTTATACATTTTACTCCCTGACAACCTCTGACGGACCATAACTTGACTTCTGGAAACCAAGTGAAGTTCATTAAGGTGTCATTATAATCCTTATAACATGGTCTTTGCAAATATTTAAAAAGTAAAAGACTAGTAAAAATGGTAAGATGCTGCATTTATGGCTGGTTTGGGATGGACGGTCTCATGTAGGAGTTATGTAATGGTGCATTTACACTGTGACGACTTGTTTCGACGGAGGGTAACGTATTTTGTAACTAAAAAAGTTGTAACTGAAAACGAATGATAGTAACGAGTCTAACGATAGTGTGAGTGGCTAGCAGCGTGTATGAGAGTTAACTGACTTTAACTAACGATGACGGGCGTAAAATTCAAAACTGCAATACACAGGTCTAAGTTGCTTGTCGTTACCCCCAATTCGTCACAGTGTAAACGCACCTTTAAGTTGCTGGCATATGTTAGCGATATATGCGTAACAGGGCCCATGTCATAAGATCATTTTTGTAAACAAATGAAGCCAAAAGCAACCAAGTTTTTACATTATCATGCTTTGAGCAGGTCCGATACATGATGAAATCGGATGGTACCAATGACAAAATTGGATGATTTATGCCAAATAATTGGTCTCGCTATGAGTTTTTTTAAATATTGGGCTCTACTGCATCTCGCCCAATATTTTTGCAACTCATAGCTTGACCAATAAATTTATGGGCTGAAACTATCCAATTTTGTCAAACTTCTTGACATCAGACGTGGTGACAATGTGAGCTAGTTATGTACACGGTCACAATATTGGGTTTTCACACATGATGGGGTATCAAAAAGTTTCAAAGATCACCCAGAAGGGAAGAAGCTACGCCGTATTAATGAAATTTTGTCAGAATGGTTACTTGTCCGTATGTACAATATGGTACAAAAATGGTCTCAATGGCATTTATACATTCTTTGCAGGTAGCAATAGGCTCATTCCAGTGAAAACTACACCTTTTTTGATTTCAAGCAAAAAATCAGCTTTTTTATTCGACCATGAGCAGTTTTTTCAGTCATACATTTGTTACTTGGTATGTGAAAAGTCAGAAATTTTGAATTTTTTCTATGAATGAGCACATGTTTTCATTCGAAAATGTCACAAACGTTATCAAAAAAGTTACACCAAAATTTCGGTCACAAACGTTACTTTGGAATCACCCAAATAGCTGTAAGCAACCTCCTCAGCCATCCATATACGTGATGTGATTAAAATCCCTGCATTTGAAGGGTAATTCTATGATGACACACCCAAAGTTTAGGTGTTTAAGACCATAGTAATTGGGATCTCCTCTTTCCATTGATACCAAAATTATCAAAATTGGTCAACAAATGATGTCATAATGATGTAATAAAGTATGGCTGACCTGAAAAAGTTGATTTTTAAAGTGGATGTTTTGGCTAAAAGAGGATCTCTGTCTGTGGACAGTCGGTCATAGAAGGAGAAATATGTTACTTTGCACAGTGACTATGTAAAGATGTGGATTGCATTGAAAGTTGTGTTACTGCTGCTATTTCTTCTGGGTGATGTTTAAAACTTTTTGATACCCCTTGCATAGACAATTTATCTGTATCTGAGTATTCTATCATATCTTGCATCACTAACATCTTCTCTCTCATTGTTGTTGCAGCTCCAGAGAAGCCCCACAGAAGGTGAGCGCACCGAGTCGCAAGAGCAGCGCCATCAAGAGAGGAGGCAGGAAGTAACAATGCAAATTCATCATTGTCAAGATTTTTGAAAGCAAATGGTATATATCTTATGGACATGTATACTTTCGTTCACCTTAGTTTGGTAATTAAATCTAGTTCAAGGTGATGATAGCACCTGCAATGCCAGTTGCTTTGTGGGATTTAATTTCTATACATTATATAATTGTACTTGAAAATATACTACAAAATAAATGTATGAATATATTTACATGACCATCTACAACAGAGCCCTATTTAATCTCAGTCAAGATGAATATTTATCAACAAAAAATGAGGTCTGAGCAATTTCACAGCAGCTACATCTAGGGGTGCTAAACCTTGATCAGCCCACATTATGCACCATCAGTGCCCATATCAACTCCCCGAGTTTCATACAGGTTTCCACAAGACAATTAGTTCCTTGTCCAATGGACTTTCAAGCTAACTCAACTTTTGGCACCTGGGGTTCAAACTCGGGACCTTCCGCACCGCAAGTGCCTTACCGTTAGAGCTAACTTGACTGTGATGCCGTTACATTAAAAGGTTCAAGTTGACAGCAAACCGATTCTCAGCTACAGCCATCTGAAGTTGAAAGAAAAATGGTCAGGAAGCTGATTTTAAGATATCATAAAAATTTAGGTCCTTGAAGTATATATTTTCAATGAATGAACTTGTCTTCTGAAATTATGTAAAAAAATTGAGTTGTTTTTGACCAAGTGAGATCCAGTTTTCACTGAAAATGTCTGTGGGACCGTCATTAGAGTACCAAGTACGACCAATTTGCACAACAGATATTGCCAGATTCCAATAATTTCCCCTTTCAAATTTGGTATCACTGTCTTTATTACAGTCTCAAGAGCATGTGCCTAAATTATTCCTTTGAAAATCAGAAATATCTTGTCAAAAATTGTCATGATTTTCAAACAGAAGTGTTTTTAAATCCATCAATGTTGGCATTCCTTTTGTCATAGCTCGGTTACCAAATGTCAGATGCCTTTAATTGTGGTATATTTTTAAAGCTGATGAAACAAGCTTTCCAGTCATACCAAAACCTCAATTTTGATTTTTGGACCCGAAGTGTACCTTTTGGTGTAACGTATCACATGTTTTGTTGAAGAGATGTGGTCAAAATAGCACTAGTGCTAATTACTGGAATATTTTGTTAACAAAAATAAATATCCTATAGGTTTCTATGGGTCGCTCTCATACACATTTTTGTCTGTAGGATCCGATCACATTCTCATCCCCCAGGGCTCAACTGGAAGTAATACACTTTTGATGTCATAATTAAAGCCCATGTTTTTCTGATTATTACCCAAAATTATAGTAAAATGCTTATAGCAGTCATAAAAATACTTATTCTTGCCGCGATCTGCACGCATGGCCCGACCATAGCTAACCTTTTCCAAGATGAAAAAGATGTTTCTTTGAAATTCATCAGGATGATCAGCATAGGCAACAACTTTCATAATGGCAGTGAGTGAGTCGGTGACATGAAAAGACTGTTCGTTACCAACCAGCAAAAACAGAGTATTTTTCTTTATTACTTAAAAAAAAAATTATTATTGTGTACACATCCTGGTAAATGAAAACAAACAAGTTGACTTCTTTTGCAAACATTTATTACTATACCATTGATTTACAAGTCCAAAATAGATTTTTCTAATACACCAATTAAAAGACAAATGGCAAGCATTGGGAAGCAATATTAGGATAACATTTCATACGTCATAACAAGACAAAAGCAACTGTAACTGACTGACTCTACTCCATCATTTCCTTTCTCCCATCAGTGGACAAGAATTAATTGCACTTTTCCGCTACATTCCACTTTTTCGGTTGACTAGAGCAATTTTCAATTGTGTCATGATCTTTGGCAGAAGTAGAATTTCCATTTGGATTCTCTCTGATAGTTTGAGGTTTTGGACACTTTCTTCCACTTGTGATAAATGTTTTACAGTTTAAAAGAATCGAAAGCAATGGAATCTTTCCATGGAGTGTTTCAGTGACTTGAGATTCGCGCTGAAATTCTAGCCCTCCTGGGTGAGTATTTTTGAAGTCTCCAATTGTAAATGCACAAAATGTAGTGGAAACATTCTCGCAAGTATTATATAGGTGAAATATTCTTTCTGCATTTCAACATTTTATGACCGTATTTCAGTAAAACATGATTAAAACTCTTAAAAATTTTACAGTTGGTTTATGGTGGTCCTAGATAAGGTCATATGCCCATTGAAATCACTAGAAGTTAGCCTGTATCACCACAAAAAAAAAATTGTTTTTCCCAACCCTGCCCCGCGAGTTTGTAAAATCTGAAAAAGTTACGCAATTTTTTTTTTATTATTATTTAAGATTTTTTTTAGCATTTTTGGGTAAAATCATACTTTTCATCACCAAATTTTAACAAATCTATGCACATGATTGGATTGAAATACTTCACTTGTTTTGTTACCATAAATTTATGCTTGGTCTTTGAGACAAACTGTTTTCAACAAGACTAATTTACACTCGATTTTAATGTGGCTAATCAAATACCCTATAATCTTGATCATAAGCCCCTCAGCTCCACTTCAAATCCTGATGTGGTGAAAAATTACAATGGTCCTCCTGTTAACTTGTTATATTTTATTTACCAGATCAGCGAGTACTTTCATATTTTCTGTTTCCAAAACAGTAATGGTTTGCCAAGTCTGGATTTGAATGTGTTCTTATGATCAAGGTAACATGTTCTTATGATCGAGGTAACAGGGTATTCATGCAGCCAAATCTTAGGGTCCACATTAACTGAATCCACAAAAATTTCGGGCTGTAGATGTTTGAACCAAAACATTGAAAGCAAAAACAGGGTTTCTTGTGACAACATCACTTTTAAGTGTGTAAGCTTCTAATATTGTGATCTGTTTTGTTTTACACACTGAAAATAGGCATCTTAGTTGTATACATAATGTGAAACTTTTTTTGTACATTAAGTGACCTACAATACCAAAAATTGTACCTATTTTGTGCCAAGAGATAATGGGCAAATGCTTGCTAACCCACACATTGTAAAAATGTACGGTGTTTGTTGCCATCAATGATAATGGGCAAATGCTTGTTAACCAATACATTGCAAAACTGTATAGTGTTTGTTGATACAAAAAAACAAACAAGAAAATAAGTCTCTTCAAAGTTCAAATCATACAATTTTTCTTTGCTAATAAGTTCTTGTGATCAGAAATATAAAGTCATATCGACAAGACCATTATTTGAACTTTCACCCTGATAACCATTGATATTGCAAATTGTCTACTTGTATAATACATGTAAATACTATGTATATATTGCAGATAAATTAAATAGTACAAATTAGACTTTAAACCGCTATTTTACCGATATTTTATTGTGGTGTTTGGGGGGAGTACAGTGTCCCCAGAATGAGTGATTTTCCAAAACTCGCTATAGTCTACTTCTAGAAATCACTTGCATGCCCAGGATTTTCCTTGCGGGGGCCAAAGGGGATTTGCCAATTTTCAAAACAGGCTGATTTTACCCCCACTTCAGCCCCCAAAGCCACCCTCTGGGCACGCCAATGGAAGTCGTTGAATATAACTTCCCAACTACAAGTCACTTAGGTCATCAGTTACCCCACAAAATTGAAATAAACTTATAGAAAGTGACTTTTTGAGTTTGAAAAACACTCTTCAATTAAACACCTCACAAAAGATAAGTGAACACTTAGTCTGACCCCCATAAATCCAAGTAAGAGCCCTCAAAGTCTAACGATATTGACATATATGAAAAATATGGAATCTCAGCTGAATATTGACCCCAAATTTGACATCAAAAACCATTACCATCATTTTACACTAGCCGTTTGAAAAATCTACCTCAATTTTCATTTCTCACATTTTGGGTATACCCACAGTGTAATAAAGCATCACCACAATACCTAGTGGAATCGATAGACGATCAGTGTTTTTCATATTGTTAACTGTTTTACCAACATAGACACATGTAATTATCCTTTTGGATAAAATTGGTTTGACTTTATTTCTTTTTGTCGAGTGGCTATGATTATATGCAAAAGAGCCCTACCTTGATTTTCTTAAATCATACACAACAAGTTAAAACTTTCTTTCTTATCATCTCAATAAATCAATACAAAGAAAATAAAGTCAAACCAATTTTATCCAAAAGGATATTAAATTACATGTGTCTATGTTGGTAAAACAGTTCAGATCGGGACAGCTCTGTACTCTACACAATATGAAAAACACTGATCATCTATCGATTCCACTAGGCATTGTGGTGATGCGCTATTACACTGCGGGTATACCCGAAATGTGAGAAATGAAAATTGAGGTAGATTTTTCAAACAGCTAGTGTAAAATGATGGTAATAGTTTTTGATGTCAAATTTGGGGTCAATATTTAGCTAAGATTCCATATTTTTCATATATGTCAATATCGTTGGATTTTGAGAGCTCTTACTTGGATTTATGGGGGTCAGACTAAGTGTTCACTTATCTTTTGTGAGGTGTTTAGTTCTTTATAAAAATTGTTTTATCTGGGTTTTACAAACAATTAAGTACATAAGGAAAATGATGGTTAAAGGTAAAGAAAAATAATTTATATCAAGATTTATCTTGTATCATATCAGGTATTTGTTAAATGAAAACTCAAGTATTACATTGGTATCTTATATCTATAAGCCTATCAAAAATGTATTGGACAGGGTAAACAAAAATCAATTGTGCAGGGCCTCATTGCCTGTAAATCTAACCTGCACAATGCATTTGTGTTTATTTCATCCAATAAATTTTGGCTTGGCCTATAGTATGTAATGAATGTGTGGATTCACAAATGGAACCCATGGCAAGAAAAATCAGTTGAACTCAACTGTACATTGCACTGAATCCTGCAAATACCGACAAATCTAACAGAAAAGATGAAGAGCAATTTGATTGCATTAAAATGATGGATTTTAAGGTTTAAATATAAGGCATTGTATTACAATTAACATAATGGCATGTTTTTGATTGTGAAGACAATTTTAGAGAAATCTATAGATTTCTTAATTTTTTGTTTTACAGTGCATTGAAAACAGCATTTAGAAAAATAAATTTTGAAGCTCAAGCTTAAAACAGTGATGTGTTGAGACTCCAGACATAAATTTCATCATAGACTTGATCTAAATAACAAAATGGCAAAATCTCAGCCAGGGTGGATTTACATTGGTAAGAAAGTTGACACAGAGCCCTGAAGTTTTACAAACAATATGCCCCAAGTGATGCTATAAATGTGAGATTCTATCACAAAATATAAACATTAACTGATATTCTTAAACAGATCTAAATTCTTTGTAAATTATACAGGCATGCCAAGTACAGCAGTAAATGTTTTCCTTATTTTGTATGGAAAACTTGTAAATACGGAAATATAGTATATGTTTCATTTTCTGTTGTAATGTCAAATAGGTTGTATGTCTGTCTCCAAATTTGTGATTTTTGTGATAGCAACTCACATATAGCAATCCTATTTGTAGCTTTCTCATATGAGACTATCCATTATGACCCTCCATCAAATTCGGCATTTTTCATTTTGAGCTACCGTACAAATACATAAAAAAGTTACATTCAGACAAAACTGTAATTGTTGCAAATTTAAAGGCTCGTATTCCAGAAAGGTGTTTAGCTAAACTTTGGTTTTAATTTCTCGTCAACAAGGAGCCAGAATTCTTTTTTTTAAAAAGCTGTTCCTGGTCCTTAAAGAACCAGGAGCCGTTTTTCTAGGACCTGGGGCCTGTTTCATAAAGATTTGAATCAAACGTTCGTTTGATTTATCAAGCGTAAAATAGATTAATACAATGTGAATTTACGTTTGAAATCAAACGTACGCTTGATTCAATAAAACATGCGCTTGATTCAAATCTTTATGAAACAGGCCCCAGGAGCCATTTCCAAAATTACATATAAAATTATATACGGCAAGACCCAGGCGCGGCAGTAGGGAAAAATAGCGATGCCTGGGTCTCATATTTTCTGTCCCACCAGGCGCAAAAAGTCAGGAACCAAAATTGCCCACTGCCTACTTAGGAAAAAGCATGACCACTAATGATGTCATCATGTCTGACATACTGAATGTGTTTTAGTCCCTTATGGTAGACTTTACAAAAAATTATGTCAATTATCTTTATATAACTTAAACATTAAACCCCAGATCATCATGAAATATATTGCTTTAAAATTCCATGACTTTCTTCAAGCTCAATTTCGATATAAACTTGACATTTCATTTGCAGGTACCTTTAAAGATCAAATGATATTACAAAATAGTAATCAACCTTCAAGCAAAATACACTGCAAATCTATGTACACATTGTCACACAGTTTCCAGGCTGGCATCACAAATTCCAAAATATAAATATGTCATTTTTGGTTATATATTTACCTGAATTATATCAAGTATGGGGCATGGGTCCATATTTGAGGGTGTTTTTTTTCTCATTCAAAAAAACAGCCGTACTCCACAGCAAATACTTAAATGTCCAACAACATCATTTACGTTTATTTAAATTAGGTATATCATACTGAAAGTCATCATTAACTGATTTTTAAAACATATTTGAATGTCAAGTTGAATTACAAATAAAAAAGGATTTTTTTTAAATTTCAAACTCTAATCATGACCCTCAAGTCAAATTGCTAGAATTCTTTAATTACTTGTAATGCGAATGGTCTTTAGTCACAAGATGTCATTAAATGATTTTTTTTAAAGTAATAGATGCAATTTTTGAGAATATAGCCGGCTAGCAAGACTATAATAAGACTTTTACAGTGTGCATCAAGTTGTTTTGGCAAGTTGCCCAGATCATATATTAACCAAAGTTGAAACTGTATTTGTGGAATGTGCTAAGTTTTGTTAACTTATGCATTTTTAGCTGCCATTGAAGAAGATTTAGACTGATATTAACTTTAAAGGAATCTTATAAAATAAAGATACCTGAACAGGGATTTAGTCCAAATTCTGACTTGGAACCTTTATAAGGAACCGGTTGAAATGAAAACCTTTCCAATCATACATTACAAATTTGGAGCATCTCTTATGAATATGCTTTCTCTAAATTGTCAAAGTCACTACTGGTCAAAGTGACTCCCTCACAACCATGATGTAAGACTTTTTCCCAATTTTGTAACAACAATTATGGGTCATTTCTGATTAGCTTAAAATTGTCATTGTACACCATTTTGTATCATAATAATGGTGAATTCTATATAAATATACATTATGTCAAAT